>KN520511.1:11428-28187 GCA_000787155.1 Scartelaos histophorus | reverse complement strand
CTTTTCCTCTTTTTTTTTTTTTTTTTTCTTTCTGTTTTATTACTTATGATCAAGGGGATTTGAGTCTGTTCACTTATTGATTTTGGCAGAAATCCACAATGAAATCCACAATCCATTACGTTATTATTTTTTGTCTTTTCGCCCCATTAGCGGCCGTGCTTGTGTTGATACCGACGGGCCATGAGTGTCCCTGATTGGCTAATTCGCCCGTCGACCACGCCCATCTGGTCTTGGTCAGATAAAACCAGACCACCAGCGAAATCACAACACCGGGATCACGTAGAGCGGATTAATACGAACAGTGTAAAGTCAAATGGAGCCAGAATTGATGGAGCCAGAAGTACTTCCATTCTCAGTTTCAATTTGGACTGAAGTAGGTCAGCTATGTCTAATTAAATATACAGTGTATGGTCCAGACTACAGATCTTTGTATGGAAGATAATTTGTGTCATCAGATTTTGAATTTTAAACGTTGTTGAATTTCTCACTTTGAATTTTTGTAACTCTGAAAAAACACGTTTGAATTATTTTTATACTGAATTTTTATTGCTGAAATTTTACACGTACATTTTCAAAGTGTTTCAAATTCAAAATTAAAATTTCACTTTCAGCTCAGATATTTTCAAGTCCTCAAATTCAGCAGTCAAAATTCAGAGTGTAAAATTCGCAGTAAAAAAATTTGCAGGAATGATCCAAGATGCCAAGGCAGAAGCAATCGATCCAAAATGATTCGATCTAATTTAGTAACAAACAGGAAATGGTGCAGTGAAACAATCTAATTGGTCAGAATTAGCCTCATCCAAACCTCAAATCCCGCCCCCAGATAAGAACAGCCAATAGGAAACAGCCTCTGTCCTCCTCACTCACTCTGGATCGATTGCTTCTGCCTTGACATCTTGGATCTTTGGTGCGAAATTTTTCATTGTGAATTTTACACTTTGAATTTTAACTGTTGAATTTCAGGACTTGGAAATACGCTGTGAATATCTGACATTTTTATTTTGAATTTGAAAGATATTGAAAAAGTGCACTTAAAATTTCAACAACTAAAATTCAGAATAAAAATAATTCTCTCTCATCTTTTTTTCAGATTAAAAAAATTCAAAGCGAGAAATTCAGTGGTGTTTAAAATTCAAAATCTGATGGAACAAATTATCTTCCATATCTTTGTAAACTATTGGAGAAGTCTGTATCCATGGCTGCCAGACATTTCCTCAAAAATGGTCAAAAATAGCTCAAAATAATAGCAAATGGATAAAGAAATAGGCAAGTCTCCAACAAACTTGTTCAACTTTTTAAAAATCCTTCCTAATACAAACAAAATCACGTAAAAAAAAGAAAAATGTCCATCTTATGAAAAGACTGTTTCTAGTGGCTATGTATTCCAACATTTATACAGACATTTCAGTAAACAATTTTCTATCCACAAATTGTTTTCTCCGGCTCTGCGTTGTTAAAATGCATTATTCCACTTCCCATTTATTCTCTGCCTACATTGTTTGTTACTCAGGCTACAATGATATGGAAATTGGCCTGAAGGATTCCAGAGGACGGCGTATTGTGTCTCCAATCAATGCCCGGGCTTTGCAAAAAATCTATGTGAGCCATGTGTGCAGTGTCATGTTTTTATGGATTTCAGTAAAAGTGCTTACAAACGGAGCGGACGGAGAAGAGAGGAGGTCATTATTTCTGAGGATTGTAAATATTTCTTGAGGCGGGGATGCTGACTGGTTACAAATGGGCTCTGGAACAGAAAGGGAAATTAATTAAGAGAAGAATGGTGTGTGTAATGTGTATGTTGTCTTGTTGTTTTCAATCAGGCGTCTTCTTTGCCGTTACGTAAAAAACACCAAGTACCAGACTGAGCAAAAACAATATTATACTTTATACTTATATTATATTATACTATGTTCACTTTAGATGCGAAGCCAAGGTCCACTCAGACAAACTTGGATGTTTTCAGTTATATAAATGGATGGTTGTTTTAGTTGTATGATTAAAAAGGCATTAATTGATTCTACATAAATTTAGAATGGTCGCCTATGTATTCTGCCTGTAAATTAAACTCACATTTCAAAGAGATCAGAATATTTTCAATTATTAATATTCTATTTCTATTTTCTTTCTGGTTTTAGGTTCTTATCTTAAACAGAAAACACTCTGTTCCACCTTGTGATGTCATAGAGTAATACAGGAAGTGCTCCACTGTGTTTTTTAACACCATACAAATACACTAGAATAATCTGGATGATTTTAGCCCTGGAATGAACTATCCCTACTGAACAAAAGGTAAAAAGTTGTGGTCTTCTTTAATGACATCACAAGGTGGAACAGATCATTTTATGTGTTGGATATGTAGATACACTAATAATAAAGGGTTACTCAAACATGTGTGAATGAAACAAAACACAACTCCAGGTATGTTTCTGAGGAGGTAACAACATTCTGACATGGGTAAAAGCTGGCAAGAGTCAAATGTGTGTAATATAGGACATTTAATGGTTTTATGCTATGGTAAAAGCTGAGCAGTGGTCACAGTGCAGCACTCGGGGACCTTTTAGCTGGACAATTTTCAAAAAGTATGCTAAAATGCATTTACAAAAGAACAATTTAGTATTGACATATCCCCTGCTCCTGGTTTTCTAATTCAGCTCTACACTCCAACGATTTTAGGAGGCTGTGTGAAATAAATCTTTAATCATAAATCAAGTCTGCTGGATTTATTGCTGCAGTAGGCTTTCAGAGCATGTAAATGAGAATGTCAGCCAATCAGCCAATCATGTCTCTTCTTCACTTGTCACCTAATGGTAAAATGATGAGTGCATTGCTGTGTACGTGCTCAAAGCCATTTAAGCATGAACCACGTGACACTGTTCCTTTGTCGTTATTCTCAATCTGAAGTTATGGTTTTGATTAGATACAATTCAATTTAAATCATTGCATGTGCTCATTAACTGCTGCATATGTGTGTGTATACAGCCAAATACAACAAGTTTCAGTATAATTTCACAGGGTAAAGATTACAACAAAAATATGCAAAAGAAAAGCCTTGTATCATCAATCAAGATAGTAATGCAGAGCTACTAGACTCGCATACAATTCAGTTTTTTCGTTTTGTTTTGTAAAGGCAAAACTGAGCTCTTCTCAAACTGAAATGCTTCACTGTGCACTGCGTTTTTTCTTTTTTTTTTTTTTTAACTCCATTTATCTACTGAACAAAAGATAACAAAACACTGGCTATGTTTCTGAGAAGGTAATATTCTAACATGAGTCAGTTCTGCATAATATAGGACCTTAAAGTCCCCAATCACAGCAGATTTCACAAGTACCAGTATGGCAGTTTTCTTCCAAACTGATTCTATGAAATCCTTCTTTTATAATGATAATATTATTTTGCTGTTTTCTGAACTTGGATTACTGGATTATCTCTAAATCCATTGGTTTCATCTTCTTAGAGGACCTTGTGCATCCTCTTTAAACAAACAAACAAGCATAGCACCAAACTCAGACCTCTGACTGCCCCGTGTAAGTTCATGGAGAGAGGGTTATGTAACAGTGGCCTGCAGAGACAGATCTGAGCTGAAATAAGGCAGGGACACTCCTACTTGTTTTTCCAAGCATTCTATAATAAATACAGTTTGCCATATCCTTTCACCCCTACTATTGATTAGCAAATGAGAAAATAAATAAAACTGATATTTTGTAATGCTCAAAATAAGAAAACAAACAGTCAGACAGCAGCTATCAGACGGCATCAATTTTAAGTATTTTTTTCATTGTTAGATTAGTATGTTATTTTACATGCAGTTAGTGGTAAATTACCATGAATATCTGTCCTGCTGATGTCCTCATCTAAACACTCTGCTGGATTCAGAGAGGGTCAAACAATGGCCCCTCTGACATTTTGTTTTGTCGGAGTGAAGTTCTTATGTTCTTGTTTCCGATCAGAGCTCCGCTGTGCTAAGAAGAAAATAATATAAGCCCAACTCTGATTTCCTTTCATATTGCACACTGAATGTCTGTGTTTTTTGTAGACAACAAACAGTGTGTATAACCTGAGGCATGGTCAGGTTGTCTGTGGTAGTTATTTTGTACTAGGTGAGTCCAGGTGAAACAGAAGAGTCCTGACCTTTTCTGTGTAAAACTTTATAACAAGTTGTTGACAGAAAAAAACTTCATCTGCAGCATGTCTCACCCTTGACTTCCAACAGCAAGTGGATAAAGACATAATGTTCACATAATAAAAAGACTCAGGTAGTTAGGTCCTTAGAATTTAGGTCAAAAACACTCTAATTTAATTATGTTTTCTACATACAGTGTTAGATGTGATCTCTAGGTTAGGCCTATCTAGGGCTATGTGATTAATTAGTTAATGAAAATTAAATTGTTTGCAAATTCACCATCTATTGTCAATCAGCCAGCACTGTAGCAGAAAAAGTCCTTTGTCCACAGAGCAGTCTGGACTTTAGTCAAATAAATTACATGGCTCTGTGGATCTGTTTAAATCTATGACAAAACTTAATTAATATGTATAGTATTTAATGGTGTGCATAGATTATTATTTTTTATTTAATCTAGATTGATCTAGATTAATCTAGATTAACGCTGATGGGTCGGCAGCATAGACTGTATAAAAAAGTGGACTAAGTGCATGTGACGTCACTCATAGCGTTTAGCGTTCAGGATCATGTGTTGCGGGTTAATAAGAACATTTTAAGACCAAGATGACGAGGATCACTGCAGCAGGTACAGAGACAAGAGGCATTAGTTCGCTTGTCTGTCTGCGCTGACGGGCTTGTCTCGGTTACACTCAAAGTAGTTAAACGGCGACTCTTCCCCGGCGTTTCAGTGCTTGACCCGCATCAGCATTCGTTAAGGGAGGCTTTGTGTTTAGGTGGTACTTGAGTCTGGTAGAACTACTACAGTAAACTCGTTCTGCATTGCATAAAGTGCAGACAACCTTAGACTTGTCGATGTCTCCATTGGGAAGCTTTTTAAAAATGAATTTTCCCTGAAGCAAACCTGGCGGCTTCGTAGCTGCATCCATGTTGGCCTGTGGTGTTCATTGTGGTATTTCACAGTAGCTACAGGTTCAAATACTCGTCGCCCCCTACAGTGCAATTCTGCGAGGTATATATCCGCGCTAAAGGTGAAAGACAACATAGTTTAATATAGACCCAGCTCCCTGCCCAACTTTAAGAATAGATTAACGGTGATATTTTTAACATCGCCCGATAAGAGTCCCACATTATCTCAGCACGTTAACGCTGATAACGGCCCACCACTAATAGCATTTATATTTTTGTTTGTTTGGTTGGTTGGTTTTTTAATAGGAAATGCAATGAAAACTGGAATCAATCAATCATCCACTAAAAAAGGTTTTTGACTCATTGCCCAAAAAGGATTGCAAGGTAAGTGCATCAAAAGTGTTTTGTTATACGGAAAAATAAAACACTACAAAAGAGGAAAAAGCTTTTAACAGTCAAGAAGATATTTGCTGACTTAAAAACCCATACTGACAACAATATTTTAACCAAACGCCTGCTGTGAAGGACTTAGAGGCACCAGCCCTCTATCCCTTTACACTTCCTCATGTGTATGTGACTTTAGTGATATAACTTAAGCTTCTGCCAAGACTTCAAATCTCCAAGAAGATCCGTTTGTGAAATTGAGAACTGCTCGCACAGACGTGATGTTAAAGGAAGTTGTAATCATGTTGCTGAAAGATCAATGGTATTTTGTAAATGAATCTGGGTGATTCTCCAACTAGAGGAAAAAAAGCTTATTGGTTTTCCAGGCAACAATAATTAAGACAAACTCTGATGGGTTTTAATATGGATTTTGGGACATCACAAGCCAAGACAAATGCAGAAGTAAACCATTAGGTAGGGCTTCTGGTCTAAATTACCACCCAAACCAAGCACTACGATGACGTCTGAGTGCTTCCTGTTTTCCTACACGCCGTCAGAGGTTAGTAAAGAGCCTTTTGCTGATCCTGTGCAGAGCATTACTTGACCTGGCTGTAGGAGGAAAGGACAGACGTAAGCTTAAAATATCTGGAGGCTTGACACAGCAGAGCTCCAGCTGCACTCTGTAATTACCAGCAGTGCAATCAGCAGACTCGTTAATTTCCCCTGACTGACAGCGGCTGACGGCTCAATCGCACAAAATGCATCGCTACAACTTCATAAGTAAATGGAACCGCATTCTTCAGGACCAGCCACTCACAAACACACACACACACACACACACACGGGGACCTGAATGTGGCAAGAATAAAGTCTTTGTGGAAAAACCCTACAGTCGCAGTGGGAGTCTCATATTGTATTGTAGAAATAATACTGATGTGATTGCTTCTTGGCCTTTCCCTTCTTCGGTTGCTGCAAATCTTCAGAAGTGATTTGCACATTGAGTTGGACTTTTGTGCTTGCTGACAAGGCGCTCAAGGTAAATTACAGTAGCCTATATTTTACAGAATTTTTTTTTGTGAGCATTTGTTAAACCATTGATCGCACTGGTCCAGCCTTTAGCCACACGTCTGGATTTAAAAATGCCCCTCAAGAAAAAAAAATATAATTGGCCACCTCCGAGTTTGGTTATGGCTGATGTACACTCGAAATTTGTCCTCTGCTGACCCATTCTTCAATGCCACTGGGACAAGCTGTCAAGACGGGCCCCCCAGTGCAGCTTCCATGGACAGATCTTGAGTTTGTCCAGGCGATGTCTTTTTTGACTGTTCGGACTCTATAACACATACGGCTTTGAGGTCTAGTGTGATTCTATTATTCATGGATTAATTTAATATGTAACTCTTCATGCCCCTGGGGAAATGAGCTAAAATTAAGACAGCTAATTTCCTATATGTATTTATTACAAATACACTATATTACCAAAAGTATTGGCTCACCTGCCTTTACTCATACTATGAACTGAAGTGCCATCCCATTCCTAACCCATAGAGTTCAGTATGATGTGGGTCCACCTTTTGCAGCTATTACAGCTTCAACTCTTCTGGAAAGACTGTCCACAAGGTTGAGGAGAGTGTTTATAGGAATTTTTGACCATTCTTTTATATTTATACACCTGTGGCCAGGCCAAGTGATTAAGACACCTGATTCTGATCATTTGAATGGGTAAGCAAATACTTTTGGTAATAGTGTATATTTATTGAGGAATCACAGTATATTATTTACATTTTTCTTATTTTCAAAACTACCATCTTAATAATAAATGTTAAATATCAAAAAAATTCAAACAATTAAAAGATAATAATGATATTTAAGATGAGTTTTTGCATCAGACTGAAAACATTCTGTCCCACCTTGCAAGTTACAAGATCTTCATATATTTTCACATCATTTGGATGATTTAAGACCTGGAATTGCCAATTTCTACTGAACTAAAGTGGAGAGTTTTTCCATGATTTGCAGTATTCCAGAAACAAATAGTTATCTTCATTTGAACCCTTCTTCAATGCCACTGGGACAATCTTCCAACTACAGAGAGAACGTATAAAATCGGCACAGGAAAGCTCCACTCATTCAGAAAAACCTCTCGCTGTGAGGAGAGCGATGGCCATTCCGCAAGTGCACTATTAGAACAGATGTACCAGATATGTTTTTGGGTTGTTTTTTTGTTTTTTTTTCCCAATAAACGTCCTTATAAATACTGAATATAACTTGCCGGTTTGCAGGAAGACAATAGTGAAACGAGAGTCTTCTTTGAATCACCTCAAAGACGCCGTTTTTGAAGAAACATCAAGTATGTCCAAATGATCGATGGTACGAGATGTGAGTGGCGTGTCTGATGAAAACCAGCGTGTCTTTATAAACTCAAATGCGTGTACACATCCAGACGCACTCCCCTGCAGTGACTCTTTGATATTATATAAAACGTTTGGTGCTGTGTGGAGAACTCCTGGGAGCAGCCGCACACAAGGAAAAGCTTTCAGTCTCTGCACAAGTATTGATTTAGGTGTAAAAGCAGCGTGAAGCAGTCCAGGAGAGACATTCCCCTGCTAAAGTAATTGGGAGGAGTAGGTACCCAAAGTGGCTGAGATAGGTCACTTATATTGTTGTTTACAGCGACCAGTTGACATAACCCGCGAGTACACACGGGTCTTTGGGGCGAAACAGGTCCGTTCAGGAACATAATGGCTTACAGAAGGGATTTTTTTATTTCAACAAAGTTATGCATTTCTTTTGGCAGAGCGGGCTGAGAGCAGCGTGGGCGCAAACTGCTTTGGAAATGTAATGAATGTTACTCACACTGAGGTTATTTCTCTAATAATCCAGCTCTGCCAAGTCTGCTAGGTGATTTCATTTCTGCTTTTATTACGTTCACCTGTCACAAGCTCTGCACAAACTCCTCTGTATAAGATGCAGCAACAAGGACAAAGCAACTCGCAAAAAGAATTTACATTTTAAATTTATCTATGTTTTGTGGATGATTCAGTTGATGTTAGTCGCTTCTAAAGATGAGCAATACCAGTCCTTTTTTTGTCTCAGTCCAATATCAAGTGGAAAGTATTGCATTATCTATCCGATACCACTACCGATACTGATGATTGAGGACTGATTTGTATTAAAATGCGTAAAATGTATGTGTTATTTATTATGGCATCATTATCTCAATGTAAAGTAATGTTTTAAAAAGTAGCTATAATACATGTACTTTTTCATTTGAAATTTTAAAGACTCACACTGAGGCGCCAGTCACAAAAACGCTGTTGTGTCTTTAGGCAAGACTCTTCACCCACATTGTCTAGTATGAAAGTGGTGTGTGTGTGAGTGATGGTCGTGGTCGGAGGGGGCAATGGCACAGATTGGCAGCCACTTTTCCGTCAGTCTGCCACCAGTGGGTATGGAGTGAGTGAATAATGACAGCACTACTTCCAACTATCTTCCTAATAGCAATGCTATACAGACAACATATACAAAGTTAGTTAGCGTTGAATATGTGGGAGTTTTGGCTCAAATTATGGAGATGAATTAATTTAATAAACACCTAAATATGTATCATTCAAACTAATAGAAACTGACACCCACAATCTGAAGGTCAAGAGACTCAGAACAACAATTGTTTTTGAATTATTGGAGCGGCTGTAAATTCACAGAACAATAAGAGTTGATAATCATTTGTGACACTGGACACCACTACATAATCTCTATGGTAACTCAGGGAGGACATAAAGACACATATTTTGACTCCTGTGTCTATTTTATTTTTTTATAAAGCGCTTTATCATCCGCAAACCAGGAAGTAATATTGATTCGCTATTAACATGTTGCTTATAAACTCATGAAATAATATGTTGCTAGTAATGCATTAGGAAAGTGAGGAATTGCTTAGTGAAAACTGTTTAAAATGAACTAGCTTTACTTTTCTCACTTTTAAGGGAGCAAAAATCAGGCACACTGATTTAACCTACTCGTTAACACAGCGAACAAAAGCTTTTAAAGTATGTGAGAGCGAATAGTACAGAAATTGCTTTTCAAAATATGTTCTTTTGCGTTCATTTTTGTACTAGCACAAAAGCATTTACTTCACATAACAAAGTGCAATGGAGGGGGCTGTGTGTGAGTCATGAGCTTGGCAAGGAGTAACAATAACACCATCAGGAGCTCTCCACCTCACATTGTACAGTTGGCTAAGTAAAGATTTGTGAACATAAATGCAAATATGAATGATTTTATCCATTGAATCCCACCGCTAACAGGGTTATTTATGTATGTGTGAATTGGCAAACAATTACTTTATGAGTCTGGTGCAATCAGATGTAATTAAAAACAGCCACCTTTTCTGACCCTTTGTCTCTTGCAAATGCTGCAATATTTTTAACGGATTACGCAACTTTAACCAGCAGCGTTTGTATCTTTGTGCTGTATTTCCTCACCCTACCTCATGTATATAGACCAGACTAGATACATTTAGTTTGATTTTACTTTATTTTACTTGTATGTACTGTAGTGTTGTCATGATACTACAATTTCTAACTCAAAATGGATGCAAATGAATAGACTTGATACTAAATACTGATTTGGATATTAATGTTAATAAAACAGAAAAAGAGGATTTTTCAACATTAAATCATAGTACTTTCTTTTATATTGACCTCTGGTGTTATATTTGTGCAATACTAGTCTAAGTGCTCTGATACTTCAGGAAAGGTTCATTTCTGTTCTTTGAGTGTGACATGTTTAGTATTTATATCTGCTCAAATGAGAATCTAGCTTTGATATTAGTTTTAGTATTGATTAGTATTTGATTTCCGATACTTTTGACAACCTCGTCATACTGTATTTGTACCTAATTTGACAGAAATATTTAGAAGTTTTCAGAGTTTTGTTTCAGCGTTAGTTGCTCCCAATGGCGCAGGATTTGGCAGAACAGCTGGTGTGATGCACCGGGGCCCACGGCACTTTGAGGGCCCATCGCAGGCTAGGATTACCCCCCTACCCAAGTAAAGACTCAATGTAAATGACTGTCAACACAAACGACCGCCCTGAATAGCACCCACATCCCCAACCCACCTGCAATTTCCTAGTTGGACGGGAAGGCAGCGCCAGACTTGCACCGGGGTCTTGCACAACTACACTATGATGCTGCTTGTTCCAACAAATATTTAAGGCAGTGACTTACAGAACCCTGTCAGAACTGAAGAAGCTATATTTGAATTGATATTTGAATGAGTGACAAAAAGTATTCTCTCTTTAAAAACTGGAGAGTTCAATGTTCTTTTGTGATGGAACCTACCTGGAAGACTGAAGAATTACTTAAGATATTTTTGCTACTTTGGCTACTTTAATTATTCTGAATTTTGATGACATTCTATTTAAGCTCTTTGCTATAAGCTGGAGTTTATGTAGCTTCAGTTCTACGCAGCATTCCCACTGTTTTATAGTGGCCAGTGCTTGTATCAATGTGTCTGCCGATGCTATAAAGAGACCTGGGGTTTAGTGCTGTGTTGTATGTAACATCTGCAGTACATCTCACACTTTCATTTCACATTTAGGGCACCTCTGTGGCCTTCACTGCACCAAGACTATGGCAGTCTCCTGTTTATCCTTCGCATACTGCAAACAGAGGAGGGTACCATAGGAAAACAACAGTGCAGTACTGCATTAAACTCATCTACCTTGACTTGCATTTGTTCAATTACAATTTTTTTTTCTTTAAAGATGCATTATATTAACTTTTCTAGTAGGGGGATCTGACACCTGCTGGTCTCAATGAACATGCTATTACTGAAATGTTGATTCCTGGAATATTGCAGAAAACTAGGAGATATAACCAGACCAAATTAGAGGTTGATCTATTACTCTTCAATACACAGTATCAGTGCACTTGTGTGGTTAATAAGTTCTTTATTTATATCTTTTAAAAACTGCTTCTATTGCAGACATTAAAACAATAAATGTAGATTAAAACAGACTCCTGATTGTGTTCATCATTATGAGCTTGAGGGCTGACATTTGCACCATGACAGAGTGTGACGATATCAGTCTTATATCAATCTTATAAACACACACCCACAGACATGCACACACACGCACACACACGCACACACTATCAGCATATATGATGTATCCAGCCGTCGGCCATGTTAGTGCAGGTAGGGAAAAAATATAGTATCACATTGAGTAAATCATCTCCGCTTTCCATTCATTTTCAATATGGCCATTTATTTTGTTGTGGGGAGGCTCGTCATCAGCGTATGTTAATGAAATGTACACATTCCAGGTACTGTCATTTATAATGGAGGAAATATGTTACAGACTATCAGCACCTGTCAGACATGTCTAGCAAAGTGGCGTCATTTATACACCCAACCCAGAGGTTCATTCACTGCACAGAAAGGGTGATTTCTTTTTATGATGAGTTTTCAGTAGATGTATGGTGTCTCATTTATCACTCTGTCAAGGTTGTGCTAGCACCTATGTGAACATTGAAACATAAAATAAAAAGTATTTCACCAATAAACAACAGACCGCACCTCACACGCAGTAAAACATTAAACAGGTTTTCACATGTTTCTAGTTATTTCTTTGTTTGGTGGGATAATACAGTATGTGCACTAAATAAGAAAAATGCAGATAATATTGAAACTTTGCAGCTGATGTCGTCAACATTCTCTGGGCGTGTGATGCTAACTGTAAGCACTGCACTGTTTGAGGCTTGTTCGCACTTTTTTGTTGAAAATCAAGCACCTAAACAGGACAACTCGTATTGACCCCAGGCTCTTGAAAATAATTTGTTAAAATATATTTTGTGTTATTTTCTTGAGGTTTGAGACCATCTAAAATCAGACTGTGTTTGCAAAAGTGTGCATTGTGTCACCATGGTAATAGCTGAATAGTCAACCATAGAGATACATGTAGAACAAGCGTGGTGCCTCTGCAAAGTATCAAAATAGTACTGCGTTCTAAAAAGGAATCCTGCTATTTATCAGTACACATCCATCCAAAATGTAGGAACACACAAGGAACATATTTTCGGACCATTTTAATATTTAAATGAAGGTGCCATTTTGTATTTTTTACTTTTTAAATAACTATTGTATAAAGTAAAAGAGCTTTGACTCTTACAATCTGGTTGCTAGGTGACAACTATGGAATTACCATCATATACATCACCTCTGCAAAAAAAATATCAACATCAAAAAAATATAACACACACACACACACCTACAATTATCTTAACTACATTTGTTGTGACGTCATGAAGCAGTATTTTTTTAAGTTAACAGCTATTTTTTACCTTTTGATCAGTAGAGATGGCCTATTCTAAATCTGAAATAATCCAAATGGTTCTAGTGAAGTAGTGTATGGAGTTTAAAAACACCTGCATTACCATATGACATCAGAAAGTGGAACTTTTTCAGATTGAACCCTAAATATGCAGGGTTTGTTTGATGGGGATAACGGCATTAAAATAAATGACATTACAAACGGTGTTACTAACACACCGTTACTACGCTGATACTTAAAACTGATAAAACTGATACTTTCCCTGATAACAAGTTACTTTTATAGTGGAGTAACAATTACTTTTTAGGAGATGTAACTAATAACTATAACTAATTACTTTTTTCAGCCCAACACTGGTTAAACATGAGAGAATGAATAAACAACTTTATAACATAGATTAGAAAATAGCGTAATATGGAGCTTATGCTAAACTGAAATGTCTTGTTTTGTTAGATATATATTTATTTTCTATTTTTATGCAGAAAAACATGTCCTAAAAGCCACTGGGAAAACTTTACAAGAATCCTCTCCAGCTTATGAACCTTGATACATACAAATTATACAGTATTTTTTTTCTTGGGAGGTTTGAATGAATACTGATTAATATGTGAAAATTATCAGGCTGTGCAAACATGTAATTGTATTATTTGTTTTTCTTGATTACAGGTACCCTTTTCCTCGGTCTTGTCGTGACTCTCCACACTCAATGGCAAGTATGTACAGAAAATAATAATTATGCATTCTCCCTTTGTCACTGTTTAGGGTTGAGTGTCTCTTCTCAATAGAACAAACATTACAATAGGTATCAGTGTAATCCAATCCCCCTGGTTAGGAGTATGACTCAAATTTTTCCTCAAAGCGAAAGCCGAAATACTCCAATGAAAGAGATGAATTCATTAGCCTTTAGCGTCCTATACAACTGTCGATGGAGCGCTCCAAAATCGTGACATACACAGCACCCACCCTCGCACCCTCTAGACTCTGAATAGAACAATTAAACTGAGTCATTCATCTTTCAGCAGGTCTGTCATGTGTTTTGACTCACAATCTGACCCAAGTGAATCAGGGGACTCCAACCAAACTGCTCTACTCTGAATGGCTTTCCATTTTTTTACAATAAATGTAACTCACTGTTCTTTTCTTCCACTACAGCACAAAAATGCAGGAGTAACAAGTGCAATTCTCTTATGAGTGTCTTGTCTAAGGACACAGCAGCAGCATCCATCTGTGGGACCTGGATTCGAACCACCAACTTTCAGATCAGTGGACAAATACCAACTGAGCTACTGACTCACAATCTGACCAGAGTGAATCAGCTAACTCCAGCCAAACTGCTCTACTCTGAATGGCTTTCTATTTTTTACAGCAAATGTTACTCACTGTTCTTTAACTTCGACTACAGCCTCACAAAGACGGGAGAAAGTCTATCTGTATTGTCCTTACAAGTGCAATTCATTATGGAAGCAGCTCTGAGCTACTGCCACAAAAGAGTCAATTGCTTTTAGCTGTTAGATTTTTACTGTTTTCTGAGAACCAATTTCGAGGGATAATTAATCTTTGGGTGTTGTACTGGTTCGTAAAGGTATAGCGTTCTTTAAAATGAAGACATTGATTGGGGATGGTGAATGGCAAAGGGCGTGGAGTTCATCTCTTCAAAAAATATTAGCCTCGTGGGCACAATAAATTAGCAATCGAAAAAAATACTACAAAACAGCTTCATGGAAACCCCCATACTAATTGATATTAAAATATTACTATTACTGAAACTAGATACAATATAATTTGAGTCAAGAGTCAATACTAAATTGGACATAACCAGAATTGTTTTTAGAATTCAAAGAAGAAATAGAAGACACATCATATCATTAATATAGAAATTGCTACATTCTATTGTTTAAAAATGCCTGTTTTGTATTGGTATTGTGGTAATAATGCTAATAATGCACCTGTATTCCCATAAACTTCCAGTCCTAGTGCTAACGAGGCCCAGTCTTAGCTTCCAAGATGTAGGATTTGGTATTATAAGATCTGCATATCACAGTATGATTATAATTACGAATTATAAGTATGAGAATCTTTGGTTACAACGGAGAAACATGGTTCCACTGGTGAAAGTGGTGTTTCTAAGGGCAGCCTTGTCTTGCACAGTACATAAAGACATACTGTACTGTATAGATCCAGTCTTTTCAGTGTTCTGACAGGGCAGCTCTGGGCTCAGGGCTTTCAAGGCTGAGTGCTGCATTACGATGCACAACACAAAAGGAAGATTAATGTCACTGTCCTGAGCTCTTAGACAAACACTGCAGATTCACTCATCCTTCACTGTTCATTTAGACCTGCTGCAATGAGGCACTATGCTACACAGGTACTTCTTACATGGAATCCAGACCTATCTCTGCTCCTTAAAGGTCCTATATTAAACTAAACTGAGCCTTGTGAGCTTTAAGTCATGTTAGAATGTTATCGCCTTAAAACCATATCTGGAGTTTTGTCCCAGTTTATTAGTCTGTCTACAGCTCCAAAAACTCAAAGTGCTCTGTTGCACTTTGTGATGTCATGAAGTGGCCATTTTCAGGTTAACAGCAAACTTTCACCTTTTGTTTAGTAGAAATTAGCAATTCCAGAGATGAAGTCATACAAAACATTCTAGTAGAGGTGTGTGGAGTTTAAAAACACAATGGAGCACTTCTGATATTATCACATAGCCATCAAAAGTTGGACAAAATTATAACATACTTCAGAAAATGTATAATGTGGACCCTTTAACTGTGGTTTAGAGACATATTAATTATTTATAAGTGCATCAGAGCATTTCTAGTGGAGTATTCCTCACCTGCTTGTCTCCATGTTGCTTTTTCCACAGCGTGGCATTAAATTGTCTATCTTGTTCTTATTGCAAAGAATAACATAACAAAAACCTGCCTTCATATTGTGAGCTGGCTGGTGTCTACACAGATCTGGCCAGTAACTTGACGTGGTTGTGCCACCTGCCTGTCTCCATGGAGGTAGACATATTTAATGCTATATTGTGGCACATTCTAGGCAAAGCAATTTTCATGTGCATGAAAATTTCAAAAGGACAAGTGAGTATCCTGGTTTCTACCTGGCATTTTGTCTGTTATGAAATAGTCGAGAGGGAGTAATTAAGAGTATCCATCACAGTGAATGAATGGTGTTGGCACATTGTAGCGTAGCCATGGAGATCAGAAGCTCAAAGTTGTGTGAGAGACAAATTACCAAACAGCCAGGCAGTGAGAGTGTGCCAGTATGTGATGAGGAACACCATTCATCTCCCCACTTCCAGCAGGTACAGAACTATGGCAGCCTTACAAGGTCAATATTTTACTTTGGCTGGTGTGCTCTAATTAAATTACAGACAAAGTGGCCCTGGAGAGCCTGCAGAGATACAGACCCCAACGCACACACCCCACAGTGCTGCAAACCAGACAATTTGTATCAAAAGCACAACATTGCCATTGGTTCAGCTAAAAACCATCTTTTTAAGAGAGTAAGTAATAAGGCTGTAGTCAACTAAACAAATTCTTGGTCGATTAAAGAGCTGTCCTGGTAATCCATTCAACTAAAAGAGGGTATGGCAAAAGTTCTCAAAACTTGTACATATCTCTATGCATCTGACCCAATACGGCACTCACAAAACTACACCTGCACAGGAGTTTGTGTAAACATAACTATTTATGCATAAAAAAAGAACAAGGAAACAATATATTTATGTAAAGACAGATTGAACTTGAGAATCGTGAGTTTAATTTGCATTTTCACCAATAAATACCAAAAAATATATATTTTTTTCCTGCCAACCCCCTCACCAATTTCTTCTGGTGCTGTCACATATAAATCTGTATAATCTAAATTACATGATTAGTCAATGAAAGAAATTTTTTGTCAAGTAGGACACGATTAAACGACTTAAGACCTACAGCCCTGGTAAGAAAGCAAAAGGATATGGCTAAATGTGGGTGAAGATCTTGGCATTCTGTATGTATCATTTT
>KN520511.1:0-11415 GCA_000787155.1 Scartelaos histophorus | reverse complement strand
GTTTCTTTTTTTTTTTTTTTTTTTTTTTTTTTTTTTTTTTTTTTTTTTTAAAAAGGGCCTATTACGTCTCAAAATGAAAACAACTTACCAAGGGAACAGTTCATTTCTTCTGCTATGATCTTGGTCATCAGGCTATAATGACAAAGGAAACAAAGAAAACTTGTTGATGACAATTTAAAATAATTCATATTTATTGCAGAGAACAATAAATGTGATTATGATTAAACTGTTTTAATAAAAACATAACTTGTTTATTTATCAGCAGCTACTAAAAATGACAGAGGAGATGGTGTTAAGGAGAAATAACCTTCTGTTGCAATGCTAGCCTATGGGCCTGTTTTTGATTAACAGCTTTTGTCATTTAGGATAATGCCTTATATAGTGTTATATTAGGTAAAAGCTTGTAAATGTAGAAAGATTTATTCTTACTTATATTACCTTGGAAATAATATTCAGCATTAATATTTTTGTGTAGGAGCTTTATTCTGAGACAAAGAGAAACAGGGATCTTGTCCTGGATACATGTGTTGGAGTAAAAGCTGCGCGCTATTGGCTGAACAAACCCGGAAGTGCAGCGCTCTGCTGTTGTCACCTGACCTGACGCAGACGACGCTTCTTCCCGAAAGTGCACAGCAACAGCGGAAAACTCAACATGGCACCTAAACTTCTGCTCCCCAGCGCAGCACTAACTCTTTGGCTCTTCCTCGCATGTTTTATCCCCGCTGTGGAGGCGTACGACGCGGGAGACGCCCTCGCTCTCCTGCTCGGGTCTGTCCTGACCGGGGTGGGCTTCTGCGCCTGTCTGGGCTGGTACGCGCGGAAGAGGAACGAGCAGCTGTGATGAAGACTTTAGGACTGTAGCCATCTGTTACCTGCGCATCTCTCCGAGAGCTCTTTATGAAACACGGGCTCATATGTGTGTCAAGCAGACGCTGATATCAACTGTGCCTTAGGACGCACCGGGCGTAAAAGCACCACGTGGACACCATGGTGGACACACTATTTGGATCCAGGAAGTACCGAAATGAGAAGTGACTGAAATGAGCAATGCTGAGATTACTGACCAAATGTCGTCTACTTCTGCTTAAAGACTGCTCTATATTCTATGCATTTTTGTGAAGGCTTGTTTTAAGATTTGTTTTGTTTCTTAAGCCTGATATAACACTATGCATTAGCCCAAAGTATGCCAATAAAAAAGTTACATAATTTCCCAGCAGCCCGTATGTTACTTAAGAGCCTAGCTCTGAATTTTGGCTTTAACAGTCGTCACCAGTGAAGCCAAACTCACTATATGACTGAATAAAAGAATGAAAATTATATTACCATGTACATCTGCAATTATAGGCTACAGTGAGAACAGCTGATCCCTTCCAGGCTGTGGTCTAGTTACAACATCTGGGTTAGATTTATGAGTTGAGTTATAGTAAAGCTATTAATACAATATGTAAACGTGGGATACTTTTAATACAGTAGTCTATCCACTTAATATAAGCTGTACTGTTTTTGATCATATCCTGGTGACATCTTCAACATGTAGTTTATGTGAAATATGTTCTGATTGAATATATAACATGCTATACACTACCAACCACCGCATGCTTTCACACTCATAAAATATAGAAACTGAGAAAATGATAGCATAACATCCTACATATATGTCTTCTCATTACTATTTCATATCTAGTTCAGGTGGAGACATTCCCCTCCCGCAGCTGCAGTTAATGTCAGCTGGATGTACACAACTTTTGGATGATTGAATCGTTCACTTGTTTCACATCAGTATTGTACATGTTTCAGAAATCCACCTCTATCAATTTGTCATAGGCACAGGATACACCAGGACTGGGAAAAGTGCTAATCAATTATGCATCGTACAGGAAAGCTAAGTTGAACCAACCTGTCTGTACACTGGAGTTTGTTCACAGTCAAACATGTATGAGGACAATGGAGTGTGTGTTTATCTTTGAAGTTGTAGTGAGTACATCTAGGGATAGATACTGCATGAGTTTTAGCCTATGTTTGTGGAGGAACATGAAGGAAAGAATTAGAAGTATTCAATGAAGAAATAGTAACAGCTATTGCAATTATTAGAGAAGTCAAGAGAAGATAAGCAATACACCTTCAAGGTCCTATATTAAGCAAAATTGACTCCTGTGAACTTTAATGTTGTTACCTCATCGAAAACATACCTGGAGTGTGTTGTTTTGTTCACACATGTTTGAGTATTTTTACTCAAATGTATGTGTACATCTCCAAAACTCAAAATGCACTGGTTCACCTTGTGATGTCATGAAGCTGTAGTTTTCAAGTTAAGAGAGAGAGCTTTAAAGGGCTAAAATTATCCAAATGATTATAGTGAACAGCCTAAATATGCAGGGTTTGTGTGTTAAACGTGTGCAAATGAAACAAAACATAACTCCAGGTAAGTTTTTGATAAGGACACAACGTTATAACATAGAGCAGAAAATAGGGTAATATAGGACCTTTAAATAAAAAAATAAGTTGAGTTATAGTCTGATTGATAGCCTCTATAGACTTCTATATATATTCACCTTCCCGTTTTACATAAGCTGTTGCTTTAGTCTGCTGATAATAAAAGCATATCTGTCGCGCACTGATGAAACTACATGAAACGTAAGCGCCGATTCCTGTCGCCTATCTGCGCCTGACAGGAGGAGACTACCGCGGTGATGTGGGAGAACCGGGGCAGAGCTGTGACTCGGCCCAAAGAGCAGATGTTACCGTGAGAGAGGAGAGAGAGGTGCCGCTGCTGCCACTGCTGCTGCTGCAACAAGACACAAGACGCGTCTTGGATCACAAATAGGGATGCAGAACGCATGCGCACTGAGCTCCGTTTACTGTAGGATATTCACTGTGGAGGAAAAAAACGGAGGCAGGCAGGGAAGGCAGGCAACAAATCGGGCTTTTCAGAAAAACATAAAATGCCGACTGGTGCAATGTAAATAACCTACCAGAGACAAAGGACCGGGGATTATCAACAGGTAGGGATTTTTGACTGATTTGGGCTTCGAGATGAGCGTCTTGGTTTGAGCCTTTTCCTTTTTTCTTTTTTGGCCTTGTCTTGTCTGTCTGGGCGATTCACATAGAGCGAAGTCTTGGGAATGACTCTAGTCTAATGGACGCACGGATACGTTACAATCTTATGAGGCTTTTGGATACAACGACGGCACCGTTTGTTTTTAAGAGGACGTGTCGGATTTAAACGAGCGTAAACGACACGACTGGCACTCGGAGGATGCATAATCTATTAACACGTAAGTAGATATTAGACAGTATTCATCACATAGCCACCGTCAACAATGCAGTAGATCCGTGCTTGTCTCGATGGCACAAAAAAAAAAAAAAAAAAAAAAAAAAACACAAATAAAATGTTCTGAATTACGCATAAACAGCCAAACGCTTTGGATATGCGGTTTTCACAGTGAGCGCCTGTTCGTCTATTTGCTTCAACTCTTTATAATCAGAAATGCTGTGTAAAATGGAGGTATAAGAAGGGTCGCTAAACGCCCTAATGAGATCGTCGTCTAATAATCCAGTTAACCTTTAATCAGACAAAAACACCAGCGCGTTATTACGCATTCAGGCTCTTCGGAGATTTTTTTCCATATCGCAGAAAAGACGAGAGGGGGCGAGTTTATTCGAGGCATCCACCGCTTTAGAGCTGCTCCTCTTCTGTGTTCTGCAGGGTGTGATCCAGAACCATTGCCTGGACCGCATTTGAAAATATCGAGATATCAAAATGGATGAGCTGAAAAAAGAAAGGGGGGGAAAAAAGCCTATTTGTGTAACACTTGGGCATCAGATGGGCACTGTTTGTGTGTGCCTTTTTTTCTTTCATGTTGCTTTGTTCTGGAAATTCCGGAGCCCTCGTGAAAGAAAATATCAATTTTCATATCACATAAATGTCGTGAAATCACATTGTATTAATAGCCCCATCATTTTAATGTATAGTCATTTAAATTAGTCGCTGGGGTTAGGATTTGAAATATGAATTATAAAGACAGACAGACTGACAAAATGGGTTGTTTATCAGTTATATCATTTGAAACATATGCAGTTATGTTATGGTACTGAATGTTGATTGGTGGGTGATATTTTTCAGGGATGTTTTTCAAGGTGTGATGAGACAAAGGAACAAAGGATGCCTTAGAGCTGAGGGTGCCTATATGCCTGGAAACCTCTTCAAAGCACACCGCCAAATGGATGTAACGCCTCCCCTCGCTGCCTCTAGATCATGATACTCAGCTGAAGCTATCCCCGCTATCTATATGATCCCTCCTCCATCTATGGCGAATCTTAGCCATGCAGGGGACAACATCTTGCAGAATGTCTCTCCTCTTGCCACGTTCCTTAAATTGACCTCTCTGGGTTTCATCATTGGCGTCGGTGTAGTTGGAAACCTCCTGATCTCCATCCTGCTGGTCAAAGACAAGAGCTTGCATCGAGCGCCATACTATTTCCTGCTGGACCTGTGTGCATCGGACATCCTGCGCTCGGCGATCTGCTTCCCCTTCGTTTTCACCTCCGTCAAGAATGGGTCAGCCTGGACGTACGGCCCGCTGACCTGCAAAGTCATTGCCTTCCTGGGGGTGCTGTCCTGTTTCCACACGGCGTTCATGTTGTTTTGTGTGAGCGTCACGCGGTACCTGGCCATCGCGCACCACCGCTTCTACACCAAGCGGCTGACCTTTTGGACGTGCTTGGCGGTCATCTGTATGGTGTGGACGTTGTCGGTGGCGATGGCGTTCCCCCCGGTGCTGGACGTAGGGACGTACTCGTTTATCCGAGAGGAGGACCAGTGCACGTTCCAGCACCTCTCCTTCAGGGCCAACGACTCACTGGGCTTTATGCTGCTGCTGGCTCTCATCCTCCTGGCCACACAGCTGGTTTACCTCAAGCTCATTTTCTTTGTTCACGACCGCCGGAAAATGAAACCGGTCCAGTTTGTGCCTGCTGTCAGCCAGAACTGGACCTTCCACGGGCCGGGGGCTAGCGGGCAGGCCGCGGCTAACTGGTTAGCGGGGTTTGGTCGTGGGCCCACCCCGCCCACTCTGCTGGGCATCCGGCAGAACAGCAACGCGGCGGGACGGCGCCGCCTGCTGGTGCTGGACGAGTTCAAAACAGAGAAGAGGATTAGTAGGATGTTCTACATCATGACCTTTTTCTTCCTGGCTCTGTGGGGGCCCTATCTGGTGGCGTGCTACTGGAGGGTGTTTGCCAGGGGCCCGGTGGTCCCTGCAGGCTACCTGACGGCAGCCGTGTGGATGAGCTTCGCCCAGGCTGGGGTCAACCCCTTCATCTGCATCTTCTCCAACAGGGAGCTGCGGCGCTGCTTCAGCACCACTCTTCTCTACTGCAGAAAATCCAGGTTACCTAGGGAACCTTACTGCGTTATATGAAGGCTCTCTGGGTCTCTGTGTTCCCAGATTGATCTGTACAGCGCTCTTTTCTCTTCATCCTCCGTCTCTCCTGCTCTGACCTGGGCTTGGAGGGAGAAGCTGGACTGTCCGAGTGATTGAATATAATGGTGTCCAACATGGAGGCTGAGGGGAATAGAATTAGACACAGGAGGTGAGGAGCTTCTCCTGTTTTTGTTCCAGACTTTGTGGAAAGGCCATGCAAATGCAGAGATTAAAAAATAAAAAATACAAAAAATTGACAAGCAATGATAACCTCTTGCTTTGGATATTTGAAGATGCTACATTTGTGAGGTGTGACATAATAAAATAAGAAAAGAAAAAAATACAGAAACAAAGAAATGATACCTCTCAAGGAATCACTGGAAATGTTTTACATTTTAAGAGTTGCACTAAAAGAAGATGTAAAGATGCTTTTTTGGTCTACAGTTGGCAATTGAATTGCTAAGACAACTTTTTCCCTTTTTCGAAACTAACATTGAATGCTTTAATTTGCAACAGACTACACAATCGCTGTAAGTAAAGCAAAACATGGTGACTGTTGGAATACACCATCTCGAGAGGATAAAATGGTTTTAATGTAAGTGATATCTTTTTCATTTCCTGGGAGGGGGCTCACCGATAGGGGATTTACAATGTGTACTTTTTGAAGTTGCAACTTAAGAACTAGAGATGATTTCTTGTAGTTTTACGATCCATACGTCCTCAGTGTCTGGCATTGTTATTTTTATTATCATCCTTTATTATAAAAAAGAGGAAAAAAGTGGAAGTAATGTTTGGATTTTTTTGAAGTTGCTTTTGAAGATCAACCTTGTGCTTAAAAAAGACATTGAAGAAGTAGTTTAAATGTTTGGTCATCTCCATGTACCCACACATATTGTCACAGTATTGCTGATGCCACTCCGGGTGTTCTTGCCTTAACGGTTCTGATACTGTCATATTTGTTATTTATTCACTTTTTTTTTTTTTTTTTTTTTTTTTTTTTTTTAATTTAAGATTCAAGGAGATTTCTGTTTTCTTTCCACCAACCATCAATTTGAAGTGCATGTTAATTTGACAAGCTGGTCCACTCCCATGAGCACTAAACAGCCCATATTAATTCTGCATTGGTTTTGCTACACCCCACTATCTGCTCACAGCACTGGGAGACATGTATGAATGGGTATCACTGCAAGTATTTCTTTTTTGTGTATGGGTGCATTTGGATCATTCAACTGTCACTTCAAGACCAGAGCCTTAGTACAAAAAACTTGCACAATTTGTAAAAAATGTAAAAGTCAAAAAAAGACATTTAAGGCACACTGTCTTGTTATACTTTCCCTAACATTTGCTCTGATTGTTTTCAATGACTTACTTTTTCTCTCTTGTGGCCATTTTAATATTTATTATCTATTCTTTTTGTATATTATAGATAGATTGTGTGTAAGTATGTATGTGTCTTTCATTTTTGAAGTCCCGAATGTGAGTAACAGTTTCAGTTAGGACTGCATTTGCTGAAAGTTAACTGTGTAATCTGTTGCTTTTTGAAAATAAAAAAGTTTCAATTTTGCAAAAAAAATAATTTGTCTCTTCAGTGGGAGATGATGTGACCGTGACCTGTCAAACCTGCACAGTCATTGCTTTTAAACCTTGGTCAGAAAAGCTACATTCAAAACACTAATGACTTATTTTTGACAAGTGCAATTTGCGTCAAACTGCTTTTTGGGTGTCAAATTATGAAATGTGTTTGAAAGATCTGTTTTGTGTCATCGTGTCACTGTATCCCCAGGACTGCACTATCAATTAGTGCAAAATTAAAAGGTTGAAATGTGCCAAAGACGCACTGTACACTAGATTGAATCCACACAACAATTATTATTATAATGAAAACAGCATTTCTAGTTTCAGTAACAACATGGATTAGTTTAGTGGCCATAATTTCTATTCATTTTATTTTAGTAGAACCCCAAATCACAACAGCAGTCGCCTTCAGGGCTTAATAAAAGTGTTGACAAAACCAGTAGAAAATCAAACAGTGAAACAGTCACAGGTTAAAAACACACAGATGAACCACTATTTACAGGAATTATTAGACTATTAGACAGCAAGTAGGGGTGTGTGACTGGCCAGATAATAAAAAACAGTATATTCTTAGCCAGATTATGATTTTAAGAGGTAAAAATAATAAGTCACCTAAGTTCCCACTTCACTGTGATTAGTTAAATCCAACTGTCACTCACTAAGAGCTGTGAAAAAGCTGCTCAGCGAGAGAAGTGGGTGGAGAAACATGGTTGTGTTTGTGCATAAAACTGTATTCAGGAGAAAATTTGTGAATCATGATGCGACGTTTGAACCAAAATAGCACTTTAGAGTGTCACAGGGATCAGAATACGATTTCATATTGCTCAACCCTATCAGAACGTTCAGACTGTCTGCATATGCATATCTGCAATTATTACACGATTTCATATTGCTCAACCCTATCAGAAGGTTCAGACTGTGTTTGAAAGATCAAAGATCAGATTATTACCATCTATTAAAGGTCCTATATTACATACATTCATGTTTGTGAGCTATAATGCTATTATCTCTTCAAAACATACCCAGAATTGTCTTTTGTTTTCTTCACGATGAGTTCAAAATGCTCTGTTCCACTTTGTGATGTCATGAAGGAGGAGGTTTCAAGTTAACAGCTTATTTTACTTTAAGTTCAGTAGAGATTAGCAATTCCAAAACTGAAATTACTGAAGATTCTAGTGAAGTTGTATAGAGTTTAAAAGCACAGGGGATCTTTTTCTCTATGACCACATGACGTCACCAGTTGGAACAGAGTGTGTTAAAAATGTGTGAAGAAAACAACACCAGGTATGTTTTTAATGAGGAAACATTATAACATTGATCCGAAAATGGCGTAACATGGGAACTTTAAATGTAAAACTGAGCCCCTTTTAATTGCACACGTGATATTTCCTTTTTCCACGCACATCTTAGAAATGATTAAGCACAATGTAGTTTTGGGTGATGTTATATGTTCCCTTCTTGCGCAGTTACTTTGTGTCTTTAAGGGCCGCTCCAGCTCCACACTTGATATGTGCAGTTACACTGTGGAGTAATTGCACAGCACTCCGCTTTAATGAATACCTTTCTGTGTGTGCCCTGCAGACACAAATGACATAGGTTTGTCCTGCTCTTTCATTTTAAGGTCACAATATGTTCAGAATACCAAGTGAGAAATGTTCAAATGATATGGTGAGGAAAAGCATCTGAAGGTTCTGAGAATATGGATAAAAAGACAAGCACACGGAGACATGAATCAGTGGTTTATGCGTGACTTCAAAAGGTTTAATGAAATGTTAAACGAAATGTTAAAAGTTCAGAAAGAATCTTTGCTCAAAATTTATCTTCTGCACCGAAATGGTTCAATTTTAAAGGTGCTCTATTACGCTAAATTGACTCTTGTGCGTTTTTAGCCACGGTACAACGTTGTTACCTCATCAAAAACAAACCTGGAGTTGTGTTTTGTTTCATTCACGCATGTTTGAGTAATCCTTTATTTTTAGTCTCTCTTCATCTTCAAAGCTCCAATGCTTTGTCCCTATACTTATAGTTCAGCGGAGATTGCCAATTCCAAGGCTGAAAGGATCTAAATTAGTCGTGTGAGTTTAAAACACCTAAATATGCAGGATTTGTGTGATTTGTGTGAATGAAAATGCAACTCAGGGTATGTTTGTGATACAGAAACAACATCATAACATACATGAGGAAATAGTGTAACAAAGGCTGTGAGTTTAAAACACCTAAATATGCAGGATTTGTGTGTTAAATGCGTGAATGAAAATGCAACTCCGGGTATGTTTGTGATACATAATAACATACATGAGAAAATAGTGTAATAAAGGCCTTTAATAATAATATTGCATGTGACATTTATTTTTTTTTAATACTTTTATTTATCATTACCTCTTATATATGATATTGTATTTTCTTTCTCTAAGATAAAGTAAATCCTGGATTATTCTTAATATTTGATTTTTATTTTTTTTAAATCATTTTATTTATCGTTACCTGTATTTTCTTCTGGATTATCCTCAAGACATATCGCGTTGTGAATGTCTGTGCCAATATTTGATTTCAATGTTACTCACCGATATTTTGTACTTCTACAGATTCAAGCTCATGAAACGAGAGATATAAAAAGAAACACTTGAACATACTTGAACTTTTTCATTTTGATACTCGCATGTAGGCGTGTCACGATAACACATTTTATATAGATGACAAATGATAATACTGAAACAAATTGATGCCACTGACACAATAATAATCACAATAAAAGAGCAGATTTAAAGCACAAAATCTGTTCTAACTTTACAATATTGTTCAAAAATCATGAGCTTCAATACATAAAAAGCAGATTGAAACTCTTTTGTACTTAATTTGCATCAGTTGTGAGTCACATAAGTTATTAATTCAACATTTTGCGTTTTAAATCTCATTGTATAGCCAAAAGATAACCAAACATTTTCCAATAGTCCAAAGTAAAAACGCAATAAAATAAAAATAGACCCCAAGAATATTGCTCCAGTTTTCATATATTGAAGGATAAGGCAATATTGTAATTATCGTGACAGGCCTATAACATGTACAAAACCTTTTACCAGTTTTATTTTCCATTTTGGGTTCTGGTTTGTTCATTTTTCCTTCCTTTTCAGATTGAACACACATTTATTTTACTGTAACAAATGAAACGGTGCTTTTAACTGAATTGATGCTGCTGTAATGACCATAATGCAGGTTTCTGACAACGCCTGGTGTAATGTAATGTAATGTAATTGGGTCCAGTGTGTTTTTGATGAGTATTATCTAAAAGACGCCATTTTAGGCAATTACGCTGGTATTTTTGCTCATAGATCATTTTAAATTTGGAAGCTCCTTTTATGCTGCACAGTAATTTGCTTTTATTTGAGGGATTTTTCTACTGTTTCCTTGTAAAATAATATTAACAAATTTAGAACTTGTGACAAAGCAGCAATTTTTTTATTTTTTGTCCACTTTTGATTAGTATGCATATATGTAAATTGAACATTTTATTCATGTTTATCAATTGGATATAACATGTACAAAACCTAAAGATGCATTATGTAACTTTTTTGTTGGAAATGTTATTGTTTTGCCTGGAATGTTCCACAGTATTCTACATTTTACTTGTGCAATTTGCATGTTTTAATTGCATTTTTAATCATTCGGAAATACCTCTAAATCTTGTATTTTTTAATCATTTTATTTAAAGGTTTTTATAATAAGACAAAACTTAAAAAAATAAATAAAATAAGGAAAAACTTTTCCCCTCCACGGATCTGACCTCCTGGAATGTTCCACAGTATTCTACATTTTGCATGTTTTAATAGCATTTTTAATCGTTTGGAAATACCTCTAAATCTTGTATTCTTTAATCATTTTATTTATAGGTTTTCATAATAAAGCAAAACTTTAAAATAAAAAAAAAGTAAGTAAAAACTTCGCCCCTCCACGGATCTGACCTTTGGCTTGATTTACAGTGTGTATCCTGCTTGCCTCGAGTAAATGTTATACTGTGGAACATTTTACACAGAGCAATCGCATCTCCATGGAAACAAAAGTTACACAGCGTCCCTTTAAACACATATTATTACAGCGATGCCGGTTTGTGTACAATGTGCATATTGTGGGGTTATTTGGAGCGTGAATGATGATCCCACTTGTGTAGAGTTTTGCCTGGTTCAGCTCATGCAAATGGGAAGTCTGTGTCACTTTTGAGCAGTGGCCTGTTTCTTCATCTGTTTATGTTGATTTAGCCCAGCCCCTTCTCCACTCCCTCTCTTTCCATTTCTATTTTTTTTTTCACATTCTCTCTAGTTTTTCTTTATTTTTTCCTTTCTAGTGATGCACCGATCCAGCCTTTTCAGTTCCGATACAGATTCTGATACTATAGCTTTAAATATCTGCCGATACTCAATAT
>JACN01129417.1:0-12062 GCA_000787155.1 Scartelaos histophorus | reverse complement strand
TGTGTGTGTGTGTATATACATATATACTGTATATACTGTATATATATCATTTTAGGTGCCACACTCCAAAATAGACATGTATGGGTGTTGAAGCTACATTAATCTCTGCCCTGTCTTCTGCTGTCATATTTGATGCTGTCCCTCCGGAGGCGCACAGACCCCACCCATACCCCTGGCTTTATCCCACACCTCTCTCTCCCCTCACCTCCCTTTCCCTTTTGCCTGTCCTGAACCAAATCTCCGCTGGTCGGCTCTTGAGATCGCAGCGCGTGTAACACTGTGTCAGGTGCTATTAGGGGCTGTTAGGTGGCAGCCTCCATCACTCTCCGCCTCTCCCCTGTCCACTCCAGGGGTGAGCCAATGCAATTGGCTTTACAGCGGCGCGTGCTGCAGTGTACTGACAGGAAGGCCTGATTGGCAGTGACACTGCCATGTTGCAGCGGGACTAGGCGGGGAGATAGAGAGAGAGACAGGGACCCAGGTGGTGTCAAAGCGGCTCCGTGGGGTGTTATTGTATCTATCCTGGATGACCCTAAGAACTGATGGGAGAATGTGTGCGCGTCTGTCCCAGGTGGTAGCACGGCCACTTCCCCAGGTGCTCTGTTGGGACATATTACATATACTGTACAATGACAGAGATGGCCCTGGATGAGACTGGATGGACTGGTCAGGGGAAAGGTGCCGTACAACATGTGGAACACTGAAAGATAGACTTGTTGGATCTCCGAAGAGAGCCCTTTCTCTGTAGGTGACAAATCACTGTTTGTGAATACTGCATTTGGCAAGACTGGACCAGAATGTGATAAAATGTGTGACTGACATAGTGTCTGGCTTAGATACTCATAAGAAAAAAGTTCACAACTTATTGGCATTCTACTGTGACATTAGTGGTTGAAGAAAATATGACTAATGTGAATTTGCCACAGTGGAACATTGCAGTCCTGTAAAGTCAAGATCACCAACATGGTTTCAAAGAGTTTATTCTTTCTTACACTGTAGATTACATCAGATTTAATGAGCTATAGCAAACATATTACAATAGTGTATAATGAAAACATGTGCCATAATGGATATCTTCCAATGGTTAATGGAATTTATATTTTGACAAATATATTTTGTCAGTCTTCATATATTATATTGTATTTATGTACTGTGTTATGTGTGTATTGAACATTTTCATGCACTGCTGTAATAGTGTTACTGTTACCTTCCACAGACAGTATATTGTGCTCTCCATTTCACAGGTCACCCACAAATAGGATCCTTCACACAATAATACCTATACAAGTAATTGCCTTTCTTTGGGGTATAAGGCCCCGAGGTCCTCTTGTCCACTGGAGGCTTTACTCATGAACCCCTGATTCTCAAATTTGATCATGTGAAAGCTACCATTGTTGTAGTTGTAACAGAGCTGGATGATACTGTGTGTACTAAATCTCCTGTTGACTGCATTGTGTCCTAAATAACTTTGTTAACTTCTCCAAAAACAAAACGCTTCTGCAATGCTCCAAGGGAAGTCATTTATCAAAGTTAAAAGAAGACATAAAGGTACAAGTAAAGGCATGTTTGTGTGTATGCAACTTTAATGTGTTGGTCAGATTTTGAGCATCATCAATTCAGATATTTATCATTTTTTTCAATATTTTAAATGTGATTTTAAATGATGGAGATAAATAAATTGTTGTGTAATTTTTAGCTTTAGACAGCATGGTTTGTCATTTCTTATTTGATTGAGTCTGTGTAAATAGCATTACAATCTTTGCTTTATGTTGCAATGTCGCCGTTGGCTATGTGCCAGATTTGTTGACAAATCAGGGCCTACAAATGCATTTAGCCGACCTATTGTGTGCCGAGAAAGAAAGATCAGATTTCATCAGGTATATATGTTCTCCTCACTCACCCACTTATAGAGCCATGTACTTTAGTCATACCCTTACACCGTTATGACTGTTGTCACAATACTTGCTTTAGCTCAAACTGCACAACCCCCTTTCTATTTGTACCGCGCCGTTATTAAAGAAGATGACAAGCTAATATGCAGCCATGTAATTAGGCTTATTTGCCTTAATATATACTGCATGGCATATCACCAAATGGCCCCTTCACCTTGTGGGAAGCACTGGTGTCTGTTTACACTTGTAGTTTCATGTTAAAAGGGACAGACCTTATTAGTTTTTGTTTGTCCCTTCGCTTGCAGATCTCAGCAAATGACAAGGGAGTTAATTTTGAATCCTTTTTGAGCTGAACATGAAAGAAGTCAGTGGTAATTAGTATATAGTCATTAATGATTGTCAGCATCATAGCTCCGTCTGCTTTCATCAAATGGCCAAAAAAACATATATGTACTGCATGCCCCTTTTATTCCCAACTGAGCTCGGTTTATAGATGTGACTCCCGAAGCAGACCAAGGAAACGCAAGTACATGTCACACAGTGTATGCATTTTGTATAATGATATTTGTATAGTCCAAAGATAATTAGCAAACAAGACTTTCATGTTAAGAGTATTTGCCGCATTTATGGTGATATTATTCCATAGGATTATGAGGACAAAGTAAGATAATATGTTTAGGACACTAACAGCATTTGGGTAAAAATCATTGCTAATTATTTCAGGCAAAACACTGATCAATCCTTCAAAATTATTGGTTGTGTAGATTTGTGTCTCCAATCTGATTCTGGTAATGTTTTTAAACCAACATGCCTTTAGGATTTTTATTGGTTTTATGGATTTTGTTCAACTGAAGAGCATAAGTCAAATTCTGTCCTGAAGGAGAAGGTCTATCAAAGTCCATTTGATTAGCATGGCAAAAGGTTCAATAGAGAGACTGTTAGCCATAATCTAATAACACTCCATACAATGTTAGCGGAGGATTTAAAACTGAATCCCCAATATTCTCTTTTCTTTATTTGAATCATAGTTGCAAATTCCTCCTGAGTCTCTCTCTTCTTTTACATTTTCATGAGTTTTGAAATACAAGGACGGGCATTGGGGTATTAGCACCCCTGGAAAAGTGCAGCCCTGTGCATTTATGGGGAGAGAAAGCTTGACTCCTGCTTGGATTTCTTGGAGGTGAAAGGTGCCAAATCCCTCTTTAGATGGGTTGATCTTCTCAGGCCCATTATGCCCTTTGAGTGTGACAGACTGGAAGCCCGGAGGCAGCCAGGGCAGAACTAAGATAAAGGAGTGGAATTAAAGAGGAAAAGTGAACTCAACTTTGGCATTTGTATAACTTACCCTCCTACACCTGAGCATTAGCACTATTCCCTTTGTATTTCACTAGAACGTCTTGTTTCCCAGCATTCTTTGGTACAGCTTTTTAGTTCTTCACAGTCACAAAAATACAATCCTCGGTTGCTGGATTTACTAAGCATTAGGGTTGTTAAAAGAATCTATACTAAAGATACAAATTGTTACTAAATCTTGGTACTAGATACTCAATCTTAATGTATGTCCAAATAACATGGTTATATAAAAAGACAGCTCTATTATCATGTGTATTTACTGTCTAAAAAAGTGTGTGTTTTTGTGAATGTGGTTTTGAAATTGTTGTAGACCTACATTTCCAGCTCTTATGTCAAGAAGGTGCAGTGGCTTAGTGGTTAGGGCACTATTCGTTTATTAACAGAGAAGGTATGGGTTCAATCCTTGGTCTCTTCATGTGACGACAGGAAATCCTCCTTGTGTTACTGTGGATTTCGCACCTTCTGAGAAATGTGTAAGTAAATTGATAAGTGGTATTTATAAACTTAATGACTGGCTGTCAGAGTGTCAAAAGTGCCATCATTATGGTGCGATTGCCATGGTGTGATGGTGTGGACCCTCAAATGCACTTATCATTGAATGCTAGTCATTTTATGGAAAGTGCTTGGTGATTTCCCTTATTAAGGTATGCCCATACAGATAATGTGTTATTATTACTTAAATAAATCACTTAACTGATACAAATACAACCTGGTTTTGTAATATTATGGATATTTTGGATGACAGGTCACATTACCATCTCATAACAATGCACATTCTGTCAAATTAATCAAATATATTACTATTTTAACAGATTTATGCTGAGAAATCTGTTCAAACAATGAGGCCATGTAGAGAAGATCTGTGAACAAAAGGTGGTAGAGAAATAACCTTCACATTTATGTCCACTCATAATGCACCTTTTTAACCTTGGGTTTACACAACGTCCAGTCCTTATTGCAGTATAGGACACCTCGTGTGCTTCATAACTGTATGTTGTCAGTGATGAAGACATTATCCAGGTCCTCTGAGAGCGCAGCCATTGGGCGATGGGAGACCTGGGATACAATTCGTCCCCTGGAGCAGTTGATCACGACACAAATGACAAATAATTGACTGGATGATGGATGAAGAGATTAGATTTATGGGTTCAAACAAGGTCAAATATCCCAATCCCATCTGCTAAACCACAACACTGCTCAAAATGAAGGAATCAGAATGACGCTTATGTGCATAATAATTCTCTTATCATAGCCTTGAGAAGGTTGTTAAGGACTTGCGTGATATCCAGTAGGTACTGAGTTTAACAGCCTGCTAGGTCAAAATGCAAGGTCAATGTTACAAGGAGAGTCATCCATTAATGCTCCTGGGCCGGACTGAATGGACAAGTTCAGCTAATGTTCTTTCAACACTATGTCCTTTGGAGGAATAAAAGACACATTAAGGTATTCCCACTTCTCAATTATGATTATAATGGATGCCATGTTAAGGCAAAATAAAAGACTTTGTTAATGCATTTTTAATTTCTTCAATGGTTCTAGTGTAGAGGTGCGAGTAAAAAGCATGTAAGTAGGTGATTGAAAAGTGCTTGAATTTTAACTTAACCAGTCGAAAACCATAGCAAAGTACTTTCCACTGGGTTTATAACATTTTGAGATGCTTGTGCGTGAGTTGGGTTACTAAGGCCTGGCAGTTCTGTTTGGTATAGATGGATTATTTGTTTATCAACACAACTGCACAGCCAGAAAAAGTCAGTGCAGAAGTGCAGAAAGTCTGTGTGGTTTACAGGAAGTTGCAACGCTAGCTGGCGCTGTTGTCATAAAACAACATTTCTCACAGTGTGATAAACTGTTTTATGACAAGCGAGTGGGATAATAACCCATATGTGTTAAATGCAGGAGAATGTGTAAATGACAAGAAGAAATGCCTCAAACTTCAGAAGCCGGACATCCATTCATACCTGATCGACACAACTAGCCGAGGCCTCCGGGGGAGCTTGAAAAGACACTGGCAAGATGCAAGATACAGATAGGACAGTGGCTCTTTCTGCAGGAGACATGCGCAGGAAAAATCGGCGTAGACTGATAATCCTTTATAGATCAAAATTTAGTCATTTGAGTCCAAAATCTTACTCTAAAATCTTACTCTTAGTCCAAAACAACATTGGACTATCATTTTGGGCCATAATTAAGAAAAAGTGTCCTATGGGAGAAAGGACTAGACTTCCCTATTGATTGCATTGTACTTTCCCATGAAATATCCAAAAGGTAAATTCACAAATGGTATTTTCAATTATTAACTAAACTCAAAAACTCGCTGTATTACAACATGAAATATGAGATAACAGGTGAAGACCATCTATATAAAATCATTAAGGGCTCAGAATGTAAATTTGAAGGCCATGTTTCCATCTGTGAGGTGCTTTCTGGAACCATAATGCGGTCCACAGACCCGTTTACATCCCTACAGTTTTATGAAGAATAAATGACCCATTTTCGGGGTCTCCAAGTTCACGGATGGTGAAAAAGTAGGATGTGTTTACTATTTATAGAAGCTGAGTAGTTAACTTTTATATGTACTTTGGGAGTTTTTGCACTGTTTGTCTCCTTCATCCTTTGTTGCTCTAGGATAAGTGAGCTGTTAACTCTTGAGGGCCAATAAAAGTCTTATTGCCTCTATCTTTAACATGCGCTGAAAGAGCAGACTGCAAAAATGATTAACAATTGTTGGTGTAATGTTTATTTATGAGTTGGTAGTCTCAAGCAGCCAGCCATATTTTGGTTTTCCAAATGATAAAATTTTATGCTTGAAATAAATTCAAAATATCCTTGTCAGCTTATTTTTTTTTCACTTTATTTATTTATTTTAATCTTTGAATAATAAAAATCTGATTTATTCATTCAAAAGAAAACGTGCAAGACCATACAATGTAAAGTCAACAAACAAACATACTGAAACTAATATTCATTCAAAACTGTAGGCTACTGGTGAACCTAAAAGTGGTTGGATATGCAAAGAGAGCATATTAAATATATTTCCAGTATTGCCTAAGCAAGCAAAACAAATGCAATGCATCATGTACGACGTCCATCCATATGGTACCTTTATGAGAGAGCAGCAAGTGAGTTTTCTGGAGACGGGTCATTACTTAAATAACCAATACATACTCACTGCTTTTGAACAATAATTCATCAAAGGCCAAAATAAATCAATGCACATTTAGAAAACATATGTTAGTAGATTTCGACAAGCTGCAAAGCCCAGCTCCATTATTAAATTGAGAATGTGAGGATTCATTACTGTATGGATTTCACCAGCAGATCCATGCAAATGACAATGAAATGCAAATGTGCCATCAACTAAAGTGCTCAGAATAGATTGGTCTAAAGCAAACATGGCCTGCCTACAAACATTTCCAGCGCTGAGCTATCAATCCAAAAATAATAATGTCACCTGTCTTCAGCAAAGGCATACATTATGTATCTGCTTTAGCTGTTAATCTAAAGTTTGTAAGCTCAAGCAAGCCCACTTCTCTGACAAATGGCATTTTAACCTTAGACTGAAGTTATTAGTTTTCCTTAATTACCCCTTAAGACCGCAACACCAATTATTAATCAATGCATGCACAGGGGGAGCCAAGCACTCTGTATATTTAAAGCCATAAATTGCTGAATTATATTCATATTTATTCTAAGTATGTCCTCATTGTAATTGGCATGTTATTAGGGTGAAGGCTTTTAGTCCGTATCAAAGTAATTCAATTAAAAAAGTGAAATATAGATCTGTCAGGGATAAACAAACAAGCCAGCTGTAATATGACAGAAATGCAGTGAACAGTCTGGTTAAGTAGCTCATTATTTTTAGCCTTCCTTGAGGAAAATAGCTGCTTCAGGAATATAGGGCCTGGTTCTATTGTAGCGGTAAGGAACTCTGGAAGCACCTCATCAATCCACTTATCCAGTTCTGTTGGCTGGATAATCGCAGTGTCTGACACTAATGGTGAGGTTGCCTCACGACTGAGAAAATAGAAGAAGCAGCTGAACCCCTCCTCTGTTAAGGTCCTCTCATGGCCTCTGTGTGCACACACAAAACATGCACACGTACACCATCTCTCCTTCGCTTTTCCAATGTTCAGTCAAGAGGGTAATCCTAAGCTTCTTTACTTATCTCATAGAGGAATTTCCAGCATTAGTCATGATAAGACACAGGTCTTCACTGATAAAGCAGAGGAAAAGCTCTCCAAAGCTAACTAAGAAGTAGATACTTATGGAATGCACTTTCTGTAAGAAACCTGTTGGATTTGGATGAACTGTGCGTGTTATGTATACTTAACATAATTAATAATAAACGGCCTTGCTTGGACCCATCTCTGGAAAGCAGTTTGCCTGCTATAAAAATACACAATGGTAAACTAGTTGTAACTCTAGTTCACCTGCAGATTATCGAAATAAGGCAAACATGAAAACATAAAGCCTAACACTAATACCTGATATACGCTAACATTTCCCACGGTGCCGGTAAGCTACGGGTAAATCATATCAACAGTACAAAGACATGCACAAGATTCTATTTATATCCACACAGTTTGTAACACGGACACTGCAGACATCATGATTCAAAGTTATTGGTCTAAGATGGGCCTCCCGTCTGCTGTAACGGTGGCGTTTTCTTTGGTAAGAGCTCGTCATATGTCATGTGGTGCTGCGTACTGTGGGGTGTACAGGTCAAAGTGATTTAGGCCTTCAGAGAGAATTTGGCTCAAATGCGGGTGGAGTGGGGCTGTGGGAGTGGAGTTTGGGCGTTTATTTAGAAGATTTATCATTACTTAGAACTTTTTTCTAGCGTCATGCCTTATCCAGAAACAACAACACAGGTATTTAACCTGTTCCTTGTCAAGAAGACGTGCCTGGAAAAGCTCCATTCTTCTTCAGGGAGTCGCTGGACATTTGTTTATTTTCCACTTTGGCTAATTGACCAAACTATCTTTACCACTTTCCAGTCAGAGAGCTAAAAGTACATGACGGATATGAACATTGTAGCTCAGAAAAACACAGGCTGATGGATGAGAGGGGTTCATGCGGAGGTGAAGACTCGGAGCGTGGATAAACTCAAACAGTGGGACTACAAGGGTCCCCTGCTGCACCTTGAGTCCTGCGTTAAGGGAAGAGCTGCTGCCACATCAATCTTAGACAGAAAACTTGTGAAGCAATTTGTTGAAGGTCAGCAGAATATGTGATAAAAGTGTAGTCTTGTTAAGCATCCATCACCGACTGATTTCGATTTTGAGCAAAGATGTAGTGACAAAAATACACAATGGGCTCAAGGTAATGGCTTTAGGCAGCGATATTGGTTTGGGTAATACAGTTAATAGGGCCTTGGATCAGGGGGCTCTTTTAGGCGGATATGAGAAGCATCGCAGGCTGTCATATTCTCCGAAGAGAGTATGCATTAGAGCAAACTCTATTTAGTAAAAGACAATTCAATCAGGAACTATTCAGAGACCCAGGATTATTTCCCTAAGGGCAGCGGCTCATTCCAGGCAATATTCAGATTTCATTGTGTTTCCAAAGAGGAGAAATGTCGGCGGCTTTCGCTGCGGTCCACAGGCCTGTATGGACATCCATATTTCAACAGTCAAACAAATGAAGACAGAATTTTCTCAATATAGTCCTCATATACAGCAGCAATATTTTATGGTTTGAGTGGCTACATTCATCTTGTGGCACAGGTGATAATGGCCTGACCTGTGTTCACCCTGGCTAAAAGCCCACTATTGCACTAACTTAATCATTCTGAAAACCATAATAGCAGACAATGCACTCTGAAGCCATGTAAGAAGTATGTTAAAGACAATTACACTACACTGGATGTGCAACTACAAATCACCACTTTAACAACTTCATTTTTAAACATATATTTTTGACTAAAATTACACAAGATTATTAGTATGGAAAGTGTTGGCCTTCCACTTGCAACAAGCTACACCTGTGACAAGTGGTGGGAGTGATACTGGATATGGGGAAATTGTCTCTTCAAACGTGTACGCAGGGTCACAGAGGCCTACAAGCTGTCAAGTGACCAGTTAGGAAATGACCTTCTTAACCTAGTCTTCTGTATCGCACATACTGTAATTTAGACAACAAAACAGTAGTTATTTTCTTCTTTAACCACTTTTCAGTGAGGACACTGATCCAAAACCGCAATGGAAAAGGATCATGCATACAGTTTAAAGAGAAAAAAAGCATTTTGCCATTCTTTATAGTGAAAGTACTGTACTACTACTTTTCCCATGCTTACAGCCCACAGTTTACATTCATAAATTTTCTCTCATGATAGGTCTGAATTTTCAATAAACACACATGCTGCTCTTACATGCGAGTGGCTCATATATCCTCCATCATCAAACGTGGAAGTTATATTTCTCTATACATATACACAGATGCTGGCCGTATCACATATATCAGTGCTGGGCCTATAGTATATACACTTAAACATTCTCCTCTGTCAGTGCATTGGGGCACATGTCTCCTTATTACACACATATGTTCCACAGATCATCAGACATGGAGACTACACCTGTCTACATGAAACCAGAGCCCCACGCCAGCATCCAGTGGGCTCCGCTGCGCACCGACAATGCATCTGGGTCACCAATAGTCATAAATCCAACCTCCTAAGGATATTATACAAGTAACTGAAGAAGACGGCAAATCAATTCACAGTTTGGTAAGGTGCTCATAAACTGTCTTTACTGGAGCATCTTAATCCAATCAGCGTGATTCCCCGTGTAAACAGAGAAGGCAATTATAGCACGTAAAGATACTTCCTGCGGATGGCATTACAACAGGGCCGTGGAAAATGACAACTGTTGAACAAAACAATTGTGAAAGTTTAACCAAGATCAGTTCAATGCAATAAATGATGATTTGTATTGCCATGCTTGTAGCACAAAAAAATCTAAAATACAATTGCGTAAGGACAAATATAGGCATGTCACAATAAATACTATAACCAGTTATCATTCAATACGTGACAGATAGAATAATACTATTAGGGAATCAGCATTTATTGTGGGAACTTCTTTGTACTAGTGAGACATTGTTGGCACTACAGTGATATTAGAGCTGCAGAGGGTTGAATTATTACTTCTATGATTCATTATAAACACTTATAAATGCATTTTGCCATTTATTTATTGAAGTTCATATTTTTAAACAATGTTGTAAATTTAGAATAGTTTTTGAGGGATAATTTACCCTTTAGTTTCAATATTATAATTTATCGACTACATTTTCTTGAGCAATATATCACACTTCAGAATCTGTTATCATGACAAATATTGCTTTAGATTTCTCTCTTAAATAGCTGGTATTTTTATCTAGTATTGCAGCATTATCTGAAATAATAATCTGTAGGTTTTAGTTTCCAAACTTAAAGAAAGAGCATAAAACACTCAAAAACTTTCAAATGTGTCCAAATAATGAAATACTACATGGTTAAAAAAGGAAAGGACAGACCATTTTACAGGCGGAAAGAAAGCAACAGAGGATGTCTCGGTAGATTAATTCATTGTATCCACAAAGGTGTTATTACCGGGAACAGCTCCAAGATTTCTATTTCACCACTCGACTATGATGATAAACTGCCTCCAGCCCAAGACATGAATATAGCCATGCAAGAGTTAGAGGGATTTTAACCGTGCATGTTAGATATGTCCATAACAGACATATTGGATGACAAAATACATGACATGATAGTGGCAGGCTACTGAGATTTATTCTGAGATCCAAGCGTATCACATAACTGCTTTGAGAACCGTAAACTAAGTCCCCGACTGACATTCTCATTTTATCCTACATTGAATTATGGTTCTGACTGAAACTGCAAAAAGCTATGAAGCATTTTGACACAGGGTCAGATTACATATTTTAATTATTATACACATGAGTTTAATCCTATCAGCACCGTCTGTCCAGTGAGAGATGTAAAGAGATGTTGGCAGGTCGCTCTGAACTCTCAATGACATGGCAGAGAGCAAATGTGCACATGTCCTGTAGAACAAAAGGACTTTCTGTGGGCAGAATGCTTAGGCCAGTGTTTCCAGCTCCTCTCAGCGGGGTTAGCATTTTGCCTCCAACTGCCTGCGCCCGGTCACTGCCCTTCTCACGGTGTGGACATAAACTGGTCAGTGTCAGAATAACAGGAGCAACTTTGACAAGGTCTTAAATCCTCCTCATGGCAAAGTTTGAGTGAACCTTTTGTGTGGAGACAAAGTAAGAGGCAGAGGAGAGGAGAGAAGAAGGGGGAAAGGGGACACAACAGCGACCATATGTTCAATGTGACCCTCATTATTCTCAATTAGGGCAGCCATCCATGGAACGGTCTTGCTGATAACAGCCCATAACACCTTCAGTGGATGGAGCGCAATCTTCCAGTGGCACCATGAAGGCTGGGGGAGATGAACGCATGTGTGTGAGTGCTTCTTTAAGTCTGTGTGTGGCTCAAGCACATTGAGTAAACTTACATGTCAGTGTGCGGGTGCATGCTAATTAGACGGGTGACGGCTGGTGGATTTGTGTTGGTGGAGTGGGAGGGCAAACAGGGAGGCCTTGCCAGATCCTGGTAGGTTTACAGGGGGTGTCCAAGGGCCACAGCCCGGGGCCCCAGGACGTCTGGATGGATGGCTGATGGAGAGTAATGGGGTCACATTGAGCATATGATATCAAGGCTAACTAGCAGTGTTATGAGATTGTCCATGCTATTCTTTATGCACACCTAACACAGTGTGTGAGATGGTCACTGGATATAAAATTATATAT
>KN520500.1:13383-20960 GCA_000787155.1 Scartelaos histophorus | reverse complement strand
CAAAATTATAAGAGAAAACAAGAAAACAGAAGAAAAACAAACTATGACAAAATATAACAAATTATCTTAACCATCTATCATTGAAGCACTATTCACCATGCCAGTCCAGGCAACCCATTTATTAATTAACATTAAAATAATCACTTCTTTATTTAGTCATTTATAAACATTAAATACTCCTAATGAAGCATGCTGTGAGGTTCCAGGATAGACATTTCTAAGAGTCAGAGTTTGGAACTTGGTCGAGATTCTTCAGATCGTTTAGAAAGATGGTGGGAGTCAATATGTGAGATGAACCTAGAAATGAAGAAAAACATTAACATAAAAAACTGAATTTACTATAACACACTTCTTTTTTTTCTTACAATTACATACCAATGATCACTTCCCACTTTCCTTCAGTAGCTCGAGTGACTTCGTAGGCTGATCGCATTTCTGAGTGGGACAACCCCCCAATAATAAAAATGATGAGACGAGGACCAGAGCGATATTCTGTCGGAGACTTGTTCTTATGCCAGTGTCCAAAACGCGCACTGCTGTAAATGACAAACACAAACCCATTTAAATTCATTGTTGCAAATAAAGGTATTATAAACAATGTTAGAGTTGGTGGCAGTAACATAGTGGTTATCAAATCAAATCAAATCAAACTTTATTTATAAAGCGCTTTTCATACAAAAAATGTAACACAAAGTGCTTTACAGCGAATTAAAAGCAATACACATTTCCATTCGCCCAACCCCACATCACCAAACCATCCAGACAGTCTCACACTCAGACACACAGACACACACACTCACATATATACACACACACGTGTGCTACAGTATATAAAACTACACATGGTAAAATGAGAGTGCATGCATAGAGTACACTGGTGCATGGATGAAAGTGTGAAAGTGAATACGGAACAGCGGATGGAAGTTAGCCTATAGCAGAGTTTACAAGGGTCCCATGTATGTATATTAGCATGCACTGCCTTGACCAAATAAACAAATAATGTGCAAAGGTCCATCCATCCATCCATTTTCTCCCGCTTAATCCGGCTGGGTCGCGGGGGCAGCCCATTACTCTGTGCACCAGACCCAGATCCTATGAACCCCTCTGCAGGTGGTGAACCCACAGGAGGGAGGAACTGACGGTTAATGGTCCCTGTTCATAGGGTGTTGCATGTTTTTGGGTGATGGGGGGGAAACCGGAGGACCTGGAGGAAACCTATGCAAAGGTTTATATACCTTTTCCAGTGTGCTCCATTTTTGTTTCGACCACACAGATCTTACCAACTGCTATGCCCTGCTTCTTGTTTCTTAATTTACTTCTTAAGAATATCAATAATGAGGGTTACACTGCTAGCCCTAAGTCATGGCCAACACCCTCGAAAAGCTTAAAAAGAAAAGTGGAACCCATGACGGCAAACTAAGCTAACCTTTAATATTATTGTTCTATTTTTCTGGATCCCAGTTAGGGGGATTGTCCCCCTTCTGTGCCCCTGCTCACAGTTGTCAGTGTTACGGCATGCACATTTCATCTCCGCACTTAAACAGGAAGTGAAATGAGCAGAGAGCATTACGCAGATTATGTGTGATCTTCAGTGGAAAGGGGCTTGTATAAGCACTGTCATCATGACAGGAATTTCACAAGGGATTTAAAGAGCATTCAAAACAAAATGGCTTAATATAGCCTTCAGAAAACTTCAAAGCTTGGCTCAAATTTAGTTGCAAGAATAATAATGTAACCATAGACTGCACTGTCTATTAATAGGCATGCTAGAATAAGATGTATAGATAGCCAAGCCCATGGTCAGTGATAATGATTCAAACATCATAATACCCTCATAATAGTCATCACATTAAATTATGAGACCATACCTGACAGCAGTGGTAGTTGTATTGATTGGAGCTGGATCAGCAACAAAAGGCCATTGCTTTTTGTCCAGTTTGTCATCTACAGCATTCTGGACAAAATATTTTAAAAGTTTTGCAAATGTACAGTATTGTAGGCAAAGGTTAGGGATATATGTTATGATCAATATCTGTACCACCTCCATGAGATCTTTAACGGTGGGTGTCCATCTTGAAAGCTGGTATGTGCTCTCTGTGCGCTCCTTTCGGTCTGGAAGAGTTTTCCCAGCATTTCGTCCCTGAATAACAAAACAATTTATATAGAAAAGTATAAAATATAATTTTAAGAGCAGTGTAATGTAGACAAATACCCCAGCGATGATGTTGCAACCCAGATTCTGCAAGTTATTGATGATCTTACTATCCTCAGGTATGTTGGCATGTTGAATAAGCTTAGCAAGGTTCTCCTCACCAATGCCTACAAGTAAAAAGGTTTATTTTAAACAGATGTTTGAATTATAATTTAGTCAAATGAGATGTGACATACCCTTCTTCTTGTGAAATATGTAAAGCAGTATGATGCGTATTTTGTCATAGGGTTCAATTTCATTGTTGAGGAGCACTGGGACAATGCTTTTCATAGCATCTTTTAGAGGCTCTCCTTCTGCATTTGCTCCCATAGCCAGATCCTGTCAAGATATTACAGACCGTTTAAAATGCCACGTCAAGATTTAATTAATTGCTACATAACAGAAGAGTCTAAAAAGTTTAGGTACTAGAAGTATTACATAACTAGATAACAGTTTCACTGGCACAAATGTAGTGCTGTTAGTAGCCCATCAAAGACAAGTCAAAAAATAATAAACATCATAGTAGAAACTAGAGAAGCCCTCCAGCTTCCAAGCTCCACTATAAAAGCATAATGACAATACCTAACAGTCCAAACTGATGGCATCTGACAGTGGCTTTTGGACTACATGCTTTATCTTAGAGCCAAAAATGCAGTGTGGATTAAGAGACAACTTTTAGACATGCAGACAATCCATTAGTGTAGCCAGTGGTTTACTCTATTAAAATGGTTCCATTAACACTTGGATGTCATTGTAACTTAGCAATGCACAGCTTATGATTTCCTGGGTGCCTTGCCTAATCTGGCACAAGACTAAATGTAGATGGACACAAAGTGCTCTGCTGAGACAATGCGCGTCTCGTACATACAGTGGATATTTTCATGGAATAATAACTGCATGATGGATTTACACATAACCAACTAAGACATCCCTCCCTCAGAACTTAGTGATGATATAACGGGGCCACAAATATTTTCATAAACATGTGTAAGTCTGGTCATGTCCCGTCTGCAGCTTATAAGAGCAGATATAAATAGAGATTAAATGACATAAAGTGTGGTGAAATGATGAGTAATCCCATAATATCAGATAATCCCTCTGTCCCTCCATCTTTCATTAAAAAAAAAAAAAAGAAATGTTTGTAGTAGATGTTGTCATTGGTTACCTGTTCTACTTCACAAAGTTTATCAAGAGATGCCTTAAATTTCTTCATGCAAGCTTCAGCCAGGTGCAGGTGAGTAGAGTACTAAAATCCAGAGAATGTCATCAAGATGCAATTGTTGTAAATGAAGTGATATACATTTGTAATCACACCTACCATGCTGAGTTCTTTCTGATACTGTGGCATCTTCTTCAACATCTGGGAGAGATCCTTAATGTTGGCCTAAAGTAAACAAATTATTTCAGTTACATTTTTAGAGTGACGGCAAACAAAATAAACTAAAATAAAACTCACATTATCAGTGCACATTCTCTTGCTCTCACAAAACCCACGTAAAAGTTCGGTCACTTTCCTGTATAACAAAAACATCAATATTCATTGTTATATGATGAAAAATAAACATGTCATTTTAAGTATTTGAGAAAGGAACTTAACATAAAATACAGTGTTAATATGTTTGATTATATGAGTCTAGTTCTAACTTACTTGGTGACATCAGCTATGTGCATATGTCTGAGCTGAACCCAAAGTTCATCATCTTCATCCAGTAACACCTCCCTCTCTTTTGCATCCCCAATGCCTGTGGTCTGATATCTGAAATATATAAATGTCTGGAACTGAACTATACAAACAGCATTAATTGATTTGACAAAGCATACTAAGGCTCGTAATTACCTGTAGATGTCCTGATTGATTTCTAACAAGTCATATGCCATAGCCTGAAAGGTCAGCTCATGCAGAATGGGTGAAATAGGATCAAAACCACGATCGACAATCAGAAGCTGGGATCTTGCCTTGTCTGCGCCCTAAAAAAAAAATGCATTCAAGCAAGATGGGTAAAAATCTCACTGACGTCAAATGTACAGAATACCAAAAAAAACCCCCACAAAACACACGTGTCACATTGATTGTAAGCAAGTGATTAAGATTAGATGAATGAAAAGCAAAAACCTATGACATACAGGCCTGTTTTGAGACATCACTGGAGCAAGGAAATCTAAGTTAGGAAAGACAGGAGAAAGAAGAAAGGCCATAACTTACAGAGAAGACAGAAAATAGAACTGCAGAAGTCCCAAAGCCCCATTTTAAAGTAAATTTGAAAAGGCAACACGATATGTCCACTGTGTTATTATTACAAACCAACCTCTCCCATGCTTGGGTTGTCAGCCTTGTGTGCATTGAGACGCTGGTAGACTTCATTGGCCAGTCGAGCATTCTCTTCAGGTCCCCTTTTAGACAATTAAAAATGCATACAGAAAAATCAAATTAATGAAAATCCCAAAAAACTTGTAGGTGCAATAGGTGTCTCACTTGCGATAACGGATGGCAGGGTATTCCTTCAGTGTGTCACACAGAGTAGCTATCTGCTCTGCAATATTCTCCATCATTTTGTCCCTGTCCAGAGTGGGCTTTGAGCTGTAGAAGGAGTGCATTGAGTCTGGGTCATCTAGGGTAAAAACCTAAACAAAACAGGTTAGTTCTGGACAAATTACAACAACAATTATGAACTATAAACCTTTACAACCTGGGATTCATATGGCAGAAAAGCCACATTGATCTCTTTCAAAGTTTTGATCACTTTAGCAACTCTGGCTTTGCCAATCTGAGCAAACAGCCCATCTGGACAAGCTGTGAAGCAAATAAAATATGTCATTAAAACATATAATTAAAAATGTAGCATTAGAAATTATTATACAATATTAAGTGGGTCAAATAAAATGAAATAAATGTTACCATCAGTAAAGAAGATGTGTGCTGCTTTGTAAGTAAAGGCAGTGTCTTTAAAATCATTAATCAGAGCTTCAACAGACTGAAAATAATAAAAATACACTTTACTTTTAATTATTAAGAATAAGATGTGCAATATTCAAATAATTGTCACAAGAAACACCAAGCAAAAACTGACCTTCTCTATGGGAGAGATCAGATAAATAGCCTCCAGACTTGATATTGGTTCCCTACGCTTGTTGATGTCCTCCACAACTATAAATGAAGAGTGTAAATAAACATTAAAACTTTTTTTTAAGTTACGTATTTTGGTAGATTCAAACTTACTTGTAACACCTTCTGCCAAAATATCAGACATCTTGCAACAGGAGGATAATATTCTCATGCTCAGGTGGTCAACAATAAGAACCTAAAGAACGACATGACTCAGGCTCAGAGACGCGTTCAGTTATAGTTCATAACACAATGATTTTTACCTTCCATTCTCCATCCTTCTTCACACTCTTAATAACTCCATTTATGATTTCTAGGTAGAAAAGATGAAGAGATATTGCATGCAGTTAAATTTGTATTTAATTAGTTTATGTATTATTTTTTTATTCACATATTTTAGATATTTTAGTAATGATTTGAATAATTTCTAGCTGGTAATCTTACTTCTGGCACTTGCAGAAATTAATCTAATGTATAATAAATTCCAACAATAAAAAGTGCTGCATCAGGTGGGATCACATGATGGACAAACTGGTTAGTGGGACACACCTGCAGGATGTTGGTCTATTCTTACTATTTTAACATCTTTAGTATAGATTATGAATAATTATGAATTAACACAAAATACAATTGTTGCATCTAAAACCAATGACTGTGTCACCTGGATCATCGACTATTGTGAAAGTTTTTTAAGTAATTAGCTAAGTTAGCTTGCAACTTACATGACATGACAGCACAACAAAGGTCTAAACTTAATAATAAACATATAAACCTGAGGTATTACTGTGATGTTTAAACGCGTTTCTACTTGTGTCTGTGTACTGTTGGGAAGTCTAAAAACTGCGATGTAACAGGAAGTAAGATTTTCCCTTATGTCGCAGGTTCCTCAGAGAAGGTTCAAGTCATTCTGCAAACCTGCTCAGTGCTTGTATATGAACACCCTCTTCTACTCATAATTGTGTCGCATGTTAATGTTAAGTTTAGTTACTTACTTTCGCCTACCACCGCCTTTAATCCACTCGGTGCCATCTCGGCTCAGTCTGCCACTTGGACACTTCCTTGTTGTTTGTGGCAGCTGCTGCTGTCTGTGGTGAGACAAGCCCAGCCAAGTGACCAAATGCTGCCCTCTAATGATCACTATTTTATTAGCATCAGTACATGGTGTGAACGAAATGTGATAATAAATTGGCTGGAGGTCAGACATTTTAATATCAGGAAGAAGATTCAGCTGGCAGCTGTTGGATTCTAAGTTCCTTGGAGGCTATAATTTAACATGGGGCCAATAAATGGGTCTGCAACTTCATGTTATTTACAATAGCAGTTAAGTTATGAATATGATGAATAAATGTCCTGAGTGTTAAGCAAAGCCACATTTATTACGAACTGCTATGTCTATAGCAAGTATATATTACAACATCACATTTTCGTAATACTGTTTACTGTGGTTTATTAAACAAAAAGAAACGTTTTTGTTTCAGTGACATACAATTTGCTTTGTTTGTACGTGTTCTTAACTACAGGATTGCATAACATGTCCGTCCAATACACACAACATAATTATATGTCATTAAAGTGCTTAAAGTGCTTACTTGTCTGATGAAGCTTGGGTTGTTTGAATCACGGATCATGAAAATGATGCGCACGCCCTCTTGTGTCCATTTGACAGAAATACACGATGTCGTGAACAGTGGAAAAAAAATGCGTTTTGTCTACTTGCCAACTAACATAATCTTACGTACATATTCTCACCTACTTATACAAGAAAAATACACGGGATTCTACAACAAATACTTACTATTAATATTCTATTCTATTCTATGCTTTTTAGGTTGTCAAGGAGGTTGGGATAGATCAAGAAATCTACAATTGTCAGTACAACATTTTATTAAGACAGATTCTAAACATGGATCTACTTCCAAGCTTCTAACACGGATGAAGGGAGCTGCATAGGTAACGCCACACTCCACAACCTTTGAGAGATCAGATATTCCATGTGTTGAAAATGTATGTTTGTAACCACATCAAGCATACGATGACTGATTTGTTGCATCTACATAGAAAATGAAAACAGGCTGTCAAGAGTTAAAAAGTAAAAATTTTTCTTGAAATATTATGTGGGAAATAGGGATATATTTCCTCTGCATTTAATCCATCCTGTCAGCAGCAGTGAGCTATCACAGTCACCCACCAGGTGTCCATCTCCAGATTATGAGCTAGTTTAAGGATTTTACCCATTATGCTACCTGTTATGTTATGGATTGATTGGGGAAACCAGAGTGGCCA
>KN520500.1:3383-8383 GCA_000787155.1 Scartelaos histophorus | reverse complement strand
TTAATTTCATTGATTCTGTTGATTTATTAGAAAACTTTAATAAACACAAACTATGAGGCCAGTAGGGATGTTTGAATCGTCAATCGGAATAGAAACATTGAAAACTACTTTTATTAATGAGTGTAACTAACATTTGTATTCTACGTAATGCATTCATCTTAAGCTACATAAAATTGAAATAAAAATATATTTTAGGCATGTATATTGTATTAAGTATAAAATTCAAATAATCATGCTCTATATTATGACCAAAAACAATTGCAATTTGATCATCAAGCATTTCTACATTTGTCTCTCAATGAATGGCCCTGACCATAATCCTTATCTCAGTAAAGTCTACAGTTTATATTTACAGGTCTGCTCCTAGACAGTCTTGCGGATAACTTGTTGCTTGGTATCTTGGTGTAGAAACAGTGTCAGGGTTATTGACATTTAAATGTAGCAGTGTTTTGTTTTTTTTGCAAATTCATAGTAATTGTGGGATATTGGTGCACCCCGTGGTTAGTAAAATTCAATTTGAAATAAGCAGAAATCTTGGTTTCATATTGTTAAAAGAAACTGCTCAGACCATATTGGTGTGTGATAATTGTTGACAAGCTCCTGATTTTGTGGGGGAAGCCATATTCAAGAGGACTGAAGAGAAAGTGTGTGGGGGCAGGGCATGATGATATGGAAGAGGGAAATGACATGCAGGGGGTGGGGTGCTAAAGGTGTAACAGAGACTGAGGAGAGTGCAAGGACCTTCATCTATTGATGGGAAAGAGGGGAGGGCCAGAGAAAGAGAGAGAGAGTGCGGGAGGGAGGAGGGCTGTGTGGGCTGAGGCTCTGCTGAATGAGGAAGCAGAGAGCCATTTTTACTGTTGAGTAACACCACGCTGGTCGACTGCGCTGGGACACACCAAGGCAGGAAGTGCTCCTCTGGTTCGGCTAGAGCTAGTCTCTTTTCCCCTCACCTCTCATACTTGTTGGTCCTGGGGCTGTGTTGGGGAGGCCCCGTTGAGGACACACAATGGAGCGGAGAGCCTCTGGTAACTGGGTCGTTGTACTGCTGAGAGGGGGATGGGGTGGAGAGAGGACCGGCTCTCACAGCTAACACAGCCTGCTGGCTGGAGGCTCCACAGCCTGGACACTCCTGGAGCAGACTCTGCGCCCACAAAGTTAGAGTTACTCACTATGTTTTCTGCTGTTTTTTCAAGCGAACTGAGCCTGAGGATGACACCCCTCTGTGTTTTGGAGAAGTAAAAGGAGACACCGACTTCAGTCTAATTCTTTAAGGCCCTCTTTTGGAAAATACTTTTTTTGCTGTGAAGTTCTTAAATGGATTACATGATGCACGCCAAGTCAAACGATTTGTTGGATTTCCAAAAACTGGACGCCCTTCTGGAAAAAATTGCACATTCAGTCTCTGTAAAGAGGTAATGTAACTGGGACCAAACTTGAGTTTGAAGGCTCTGTAAAAGCTCATTCAGGGCTTTTTAAAAAGGTCCGAAAATGCTTTCTTTTTTAGCAATGAAAATACAACTTACATGGTAAAACATTAGAGCTTATTCTGGTTCAATGACTACAGCTTTGACTCATGGTTTTGTATAATTGTGAGCCCTGTGGTGGCATTGATGTAAGCTCCTCCAGTGTATATATCAAATCTTGAATTTTGTTTGTGTTTAGGACTGTATTGTGGTTGAGATTTTGGCCTGAAGCCGTGGACCTACCTCCCAGTGAGAGGGGGGTGTGGGGGAAGGGGCTCAGAGGAAGAGGGGGGTTGTGTGTTGGTAAAGATGGATTCCTGGAAGGGTTTGGCTGTCCCACTCAGAGCAGCTGAAAGTGGAAGATGAAAGAATGGTGGGGTTCCTGAAATCCAGCTGAGTCACTGAGTGGAGTCTGTATGTGTCGTGGTCTGATTCATTCGGTAAATACATATAATCCTCCCAGAGGACTTTGAGATTCTCTGTACGTAGATACGCACTCTGGGACAGTCTAAACTCTTATGAGCTTGTTTTTATTTCTTTTGAACTAGATGACCCAGTTTCCTCACACACTAAATGTGACATGGGTCATGGCCACAAGTTTAATTTGACTTTTGTAAACCAAGCAAACCAAGCTGTCCTGTTAACCCAGACAAGCATTCAGATGTGTCATTTTTGTAAAAATGCTGCATGTTTTCCACAGGACTTAATTAGACTGTTTTTGTTTTAAGTGTTTGATATAGACACGATTACATAATCTAAGTTTGCGCTCACTTTTTTGAATTTTCTACCCAAACTTCAACTAAATTAAAAAATGTAATAAAAAACTCCCTGTCCTTCATTTACTAGCAAATCTAGTCCTTAATGTTCTTAAACAGGAATACTTAAGGTTTATGTAATGACAACAACTGTCTAACCACGAAGCTCTGTTGTTGGCCTTGGTCAGATTAATAATTTATTGTGCTTAAAACAAAAAGGTCATCATTCCATCATTCTGACTTTTACATGGATTCCCAAGTAAAATACATGCTCCTGCACTTTTGCCTGAACTCGACCCCTCTCAGCAGCGCGTTAATGATTGATGATTCAGTGCCCAATGCAGACATATTGGTCGTGTTTTCCCGCGATTTCCTTGAAAGTTCAGGCTGCACCTCCCCAACTCTGTAACCAGAGCCACTTCCTCCACATAGACATTCCACAGCAGTCGCCTGTGATGTACGTCCAGGTCAGGGGTCAAGAGAGTGTTGTACTACATAGACCCCAGTTTGTGGCCTCGTCATAGCTGATTAGTCTCACATGCCATACAGCTAGCATTGGATTTGAAGTAGCTTAGGGAAACAGTATTCCCACAATCATTTTACAATTTAGCAATATTTTAATGGTTCTCACATTACTTAGAAGAAGATATAGAAGACATTATTTGTTCACAGTGCTTTGTCAATACTTAGATCATTGTTCTTAATGTACACAGTTTGAAAATGACTGTTAACATTTCAAACTCTATTTAGATACGAAGAATCGAATCGATACTATTTTCACTGATTGTGATAATTGACTGATTCTGATACAATGACACTGTTTACACAATAGATGATTAGGTCACATATGTAATTTACATAACATAATAATGCTCTTTTGTGGTGTTACATTTGTGTAATCTGTCAATCATCCATGTATTTTCCATATTGGTCCATGGGTGTATACTAGTCTGCGTGGTCTTGATACTGCTCATACTAAAGCTATTCAGGAAAGGTTCATTTCTGTGTAAATACATTTTATCTGTAAATTTTAGTATCAATCCCTGCTCAACTGAGTATTGATTTTAAGTATTGATTAGTATTTGATTTAGATAGAAAGAAAGATTTTTGTAAAAAAAAAAAAATTAAAATTCTTCTAAAAAATTTGATTATTGGATTTATCAGTTCGTATATCAATCTTCTCTCAAATGTTAGTCCTCTTGAACTTGTTTATAAATGTGCACTTTGAAAATAAATACTATTAAGTGTCTATTACAAATCTAATTACTATATTTGCTAGAAATATAACAATCATTTTTCTAAAAGTGTGGTACACAATTTCAGTACTTCAGTTTGTAGGAGTCTTTAGTATACTCCTATTTCTATGTAACAGGCTTTGTTTACATGCAGTCTAGTGGCAGAACAGACTGTAGCCTCACTCTCATTAACAATTTATCCTGTTTAGTCACATGTGATGAACATAGCATGATGGGAGATGAGTTGGTAACCTAATCGCTCCAGTCTTTTTCCATTGGTTTGAGTTACATACAGCTAGAGATCGACCGATATATCAGACTGATATTTGGCATTTTTAGCTTATCTGCTGTAGACCTTAAAGTTTCAGCACAGGTTGATACTTTGTTTTGCGTGAAAATACCCAAAGAGCTTTATTTGAACACTTGAGTGCAAAAAGAGAACTGCTGAAAACATGACTGCACAGCTCTTAAAGGTTTGCGGTGAAGATGTTGTAAGTTTGGAGTAAATTTAAATTATGTAATTTGGGGGATCAAATCAAATCAATAAAAATATATATCTGCAAAGCTAATGGGCCATTGGTTGCTCTGGATTCTAAACTACTGTGAAAAAACATATTGGATGATCTCTAGTTACAGCTCATTTGCATTTGTCTAAAATGGAGGAGCATATGACAGATTAAGAAGTCAAAGTCAATCGTTCACATCTTTTGTAGTATTTCGTGAATTAGTCTGTGCTGAAAAGCTGATTGACTCCCACTGGAGCAGTGCTTAATGAGCCAGATTTGGGTGTCACCTGTCTCCATAACAATGATACGAAGGGACCATGCAGCACTGGTGCCCATCTGGACTGGTTCACATATTATTACTTACTACCTTGTCTGACTGTCTTAAGACTTCCCACATGGCTCAGGTCTGTTTTCATTCCACAGCACTATGTAACTTTACTGGTGGGTGTGTCTGCCACCTGCTAGTTTCCATGGAGATGTTGTTACATTGTCTGGAATGTCCTGCATGGATAATAGATATATTGTTCTGTAATTATTAAACTGTAGGTGATTTATTTTCCAAACTTAACTTGCATTCTTGCTTATATAACTTGGTAAGGTGATGCTGCTTGTTGGTTATAGTTTAGTTTAAGGCCATACTGTGGAATATCCAAGGCAAAGTAGTAGCATTTCCATGGAGGCCAGCATATGACTGGCCATCCACCAGAAAAGTTACATAGAGCACCTTTAAATTATACCGAGGCAGGTTTTCGTATAGTGTTGTTGAAATGTATTTGCAAATGAATTCTTAAATTTCAGTATTTTGAAGTTTCAAGAATATCTGTGTGTATATCATTGGTTAAAAGTTAAAATACTTTTCTCATGTCAGGCTTGTTTTCCTGTTGGTACGTGCAGGTTATTCAAGTTCACCCTGTGATTTGCTCACAACTCAAAGGTTGACATTCAGGTTTGGTCTCGTTCAGTAGATCTTCATTTTGGCATGCTGTTGCTTTTAATAACGCCAAGTAAGCAATGCCACGGTATTAATATTTTAGATCT
>KN520499.1:16458-30767 GCA_000787155.1 Scartelaos histophorus | reverse complement strand
CAGTAATTTATTAATTTATTTTGTGTCTTTATGCAAGACATCTACCCACATTGCCGAGGTATTGAGGCTACTTCGGTTGGAAAGTAGTAATGAATTCTTCTGTGTCTCCTGGCGTGTCTGTTTTATTGTGTAGAATGTGCCACCACTATCAGCCTTTTTCCATAACTTGAATGCCCCATGTTGTAATGCATTCGTATCTATTGAAATTACATTTGCATGAAAGGTACCGGCAGACTCTGAAGAAGCAAACGCCATAGTACTACAACACTATACATCGACTGAATCCCCGTGGAGTATTTCTGAATGATGTTTTCTTTATATTTCCTGTATCTTTTGGTGATGGTGGGAGCAGAGGTGGAGGAGAGGTTGTTGCCAGAATGTAAGCAGTTCCTGTACATGGGGACTCTGCCTCGTGGACTTGAAGAGCAACCTTTTAAGAAGATATGTCAGTACTACAGCGGACGTCCGAGATTCTTTACCTTGTACGATACCTTCAGTCGTATTCCTGTATATTCTGCGTATACGTTCAAACGCTCAGACGGAACCAAGAAAGTGGATGTGCCCTGGATGTATGAACCCCAGGTAAGGCTGTTATAGGTTTATACTGGGCCCTGCTCTAGCCTGATGCATTTGGGTGGGTAGATATGAAATATAGATGGTCAAATATGGATAAATTTGGGGAAAAAAGTCCCTTTGGACTCATTATACATGCATTTTTGTTTAGATTCTATATCAATGAACATGATTATAAAGGCATACTCAAATAATTAGTTAAAAAGATGATAAATTGGTGTATTAAGTCAAGCCTGGATTAACAAGGGTGTTTCATCAGGGGTTGCATAACATTGTGATGTTTAAGATAAAGCCTTTTCTTGCTTTATTTTCATTATACCTTTTTATCAGTGTTAAAATATGATGCAAAGTGATATAGCCTATTTTAGTTTTCCCCAAACTGTGGTCGGTGTACAACTGGTGTGCACCATGTTGCAGTATTTATTTTATTTCTAGATAAATCTATTTGTGTTTTTTGTCCTTCTTTGTCTTTATTTTCATTATACCTTTTTATCAGAGTGTTAAAATATGATGCACAGTGATATAGCCTATATTAGTTTTCCCCAAACTGTGGTCAGTGTACAACTGGTGTGCACCATGTTGCAGTATTTATTTTATTTCTAGACAAATATATTTATGTTTTTGGTTTGGGTTAATCATCATCTAGAACCACCTAATTCATGAGTCTCAGTACAGATTAGATGAGAAAGCCAAATATCATCATCAGTACCTAAAAGTTTGAGTCCCACTGTCCGATTTCAGTACTTTTTCAAATATACCTTGAAGATGGTTATTCTTATCTCCTTCCTAAATAAAATCAATATCCCATTTTCAGCTGGCCCTCTCGACAGGCTCTCGGGACATGCAGCCCTTCCCACCCGAAGCCATGCACAAGAGTTTCGAGGACTCCCAGGCGATACTGGACGACTACTCTGACAGCATCTACTACGAAAGAGGTCAGCTGAACCCGGACGAGCATCAGGCCGAACCGGGAGACAAGGCGGCCACTTACACTTTGACAAACGTGGTCCCTCAGATCCACGAGTTCAACATCGGCCCGTGGAAAGAGCACGAACACACCATACGAAGGCGACTTAACAATTACTGTCGCGGTACAGCCTATGTCGTTACCGGGGTGACCACTGCTGGGCATATGATCCGACGTCAAAATATTAATCGAGTAGGTATACCGAGACCATCCATCTGCTCCAGGTCCGGCCCTTCCATCAAATTTTAAAACCCTTTCTGGCCCGCAAGTCAAAAAGTTTGCCCACCCCTGGTTTAGTCTCATTACAGATTAGATGAGAAAGCCAAATATCATCATCAGTACCTAAAAGTTTGAGTCCCACTGTCCGATTTCAGTACTTTTTCAAATATACCTTGAAGATGGTTATTCTTATCTCCTTCCTAAATAAAATCAATATCCCATTTTCAGCTGGCCCTCTCGACAGGCTCTCGGGACATGCAGCCCTTCCCACCCGAAGCCATGCACAAGAGTTTCGAGGACTCCCAGGCGATACTGGACGACTACTCTGACAGCATCTACTACGAAAGAGGTCAGCTGAACCCGGACGAGCATCAGGCCGAACCGGGAGACAAGGCGGCCACTTACACTTTGACAAACGTGGTCCCTCAGATCCACGAGTTCAACATCGGCCCGTGGAAAGAGCACGAACACACCATACGAAGGCGACTTAACAATTACTGTCGCGGTACAGCCTATGTCGTTACCGGGGTGACCACTGCTGGGCATATGATCCGACGTCAAAATATTAATCGAGTAGGTATACCGAGATACCTGTGGTCGGCCTACTGTTGCACCAATTACGATCACAACGCACCATTCGACGAGCGCTCTAAGTTCCCGGCGTTTGCATCACACGGTCTGAACGACAGGGAGGATAATAAAGTGCAGGAGATGTCAGTGTCACAGCTGGAGGAGTTTCTGAAGCGAGTAACTTATGTCGGGAGCACTTTTCAAATATTCTACGAGAACTGTGCCCCACCAAATAATATGCAATGAGAAAATAGTTTAAATAACATTATGACCACTTAATAGTTATTTTTTTAGCATTATTATATTAAACACACACATAAAAGGGACTCATGTAAGGGTGGAACACATTTAAATGTCCATAAAGGTGTTTTCCATGGAATTCCTCACAGTATGGCATTAAACTCATTTCCATGGAGACCAGTAGGTGACTAGTCTGTGGAGAGGTGATACTTACACTAAGAATGCATGTTTCTGCAAGTTTTTTGAGCAGTGAATAGCTGCAAAATACAGCTCTGGAAAGAAATAAGAGACCGCAGGACCTCTATATGTATGACATTCTACTCCAGCATCTGTTGAATTCTGCCTAATGAGGTACTGATGAGGTGATCACCTAAAACAAATCTTATTTAAGGAGGAAAACCATAAAAACCACTGCCGTGTTCATGAAAGCTGTGATGTGCGTTATGTTGTTTTAAAATGAATACGATCTTTTCTTTGCATTATTTGAGGTCTGAAAACATCTTTTTTGTTATTTTGACCATTTGTCATTTTTGCTAATAAATGCTCTGAATGACAATATTTTATTTGGAATTTGGGAGAATGTTGTTTATGTTCAATACAACACATACATATAAGTAGTAAAATCAGAGAAACTCATAATCTTGTAGCGGTCTCTTATTTTTTTCCAGACTGTAGATGTTTAATGCTAGACGAGGGAATATTCAAGGCAATAGCAATAACATGTGTGGAAAATAAATTAAGTAGAAAGAATGTGTTAAGATTTAAGCAAGATCGAAAATGATCATTCATCTGTCTGGTAATGTCAGAATAAAGAGTCCATCATAATTTTTCTCTGGATTTCTCTGTTTGAGGGGCAATATTTAGAAGTGGTTATAATGTTATACTTGAAAATATTTAGTGTTGGCTTTCAAATGCTCGTCTTGTATGATCATCCATGACTCATTTCCCTTTAGAGCCTAGATAAGAAAATAGTTCCAAGTGCAATAAACCTTCCACAATTCCTGGTATGTCCTTGTTAAACAATAAATGTTGAATAAATGAACATTATATGATGAATAAAACAAATGTGCCACTCATTTCTCTCATTAAGAGTTTATTCACATGTTAATAAAACATACTATACACTTGAAGCTTTTTATCCTAAGTCTGTGTTTAAGTAGCATAAAATTACAATGTGCCATTTGAAAAGTAAAAATGGGTTTAAAAATCTAAATCATAAATTATTATTACACCTCAAATAATAAGTTATGAAGTGACCCAATTGATCCTACCCATAGATGGCATGGCAGAGAGGAGAGCCTTAATACTTGGATGTAATTTGATCCCAGAGTAAATAAACTCTCGCTTTGGTCTCAGTTGAACCAAGTTGTGTTGAGCTGTGTCTGTTTCTTTATGCTCGTGTCCAGCTTGAGCACTTCTCGGATTGCCATTGTAGCGTACGTGGAGGACGGTAAGGAGAACTCCATCCGCAATGCTCGATATTTTCCCTCTGTGGAAGTGAAGGTAATATCATTTTATATCACAAATAACTAGGTCCAAGTAAAATATGCTGTTTATAGTTTTAGATTTACCGGTGTTGAAGACTGGAGCTGCTTTATTCTCCAATTTCTCGACATCCGTGTGCACCAGGGGAACTCTTGGATCATCGTACCGAATCACCTCCCTTTGTAAACCACAGACCATAAGGCATCAATCATCGTGACCTTAAACTTCCATCCACCATCCGCTACTCTACAGAGATATTATTGCTTTGTCTAGAAAGGTCCACAGCATGGTATTATCCAGAACTGCCATTGTCACTGAGCAAAATTCACAATGTTGTTGGTATGGTGCAACATAAAAAATGGACCTTAAACTTCCATCCACCATCCGCTACTCTACAGAGATATTATTGCTTTGTCTAGAAAGGTCCACAGCATGGTATTATCCAGAACTGCCATTGTCACTGATGTTGTTGGTATGGTGCAGCATAAAAACATTTATAATCATAGTTAATATAAACTATGATTTAAAACAAACAAAACATATCCATTTCCATGCTTCTATGCCAAGTTACAGGCCAGATCTGTGCAGAGCCGAACCCACTCACTGTAAGAATGCACGTTTTTCAAGAATAACGGATATTTAAAAACACTTGTAATTGGACAAATGCATGTTAGATGCGTTTAATGCCGTACTGTGGCAACTCTAGCAACATAAACGTGGAGTCAAGCAGATAACAGAACCTCCACCAGAGAAGCTACAAATTGCACCTTTAAATACACATAGTAAGTGTGTATTAGCACTTACCAGCTGACATGAGTGGGTCTGATAACCACACGTCTGTAGGCTCCAGCCAAACTGTAGTCCTTTATTTTGTGTCGCATGTTGTCGATGTCCAGTCCATCTGCTTCTAGCAACTCTCTGTAGCCACCGCCAACTTTTATTACAAAAATATAGTTGTATCAAGGCTCCATAACAAAACTAATCAATACTAAAACTCATATGCAAAAGTATTGATACTTTTGCATGAAAATAAAAATCAAACCAGACAAAATTTTACTTTCCTGAATATCATTACTATTTTTTTTTTTAGTTTTTTTTTGTTTCGTTTAGTTAGTTTAGTTCTTCATCTAGAATCTATTATTAAACTATATAACCTAGTAAAAGACTACATGGTTATATGAAAGAAACTACTACTTATTTTGTGTCAAATGTGCTCATATTATCAGTATGGCACTGAAATGTAATCAAGTAACAAGCTGCAAATGTGCAGTTTAAAATTTTACACAGGCTTCAGTGTTGTGTACTGCAGTGAGTCAACATTATCACAAAGTGTTACACCACCCAGTGTTTCTGACATGTGTAAATTTTCCTGACAGAGTAAATGAGGTGCATTTGCACAGTGGTGTTTCTTACCATGGTGTGAAGGGTAGATGACGTCAAACCCGGGCAGAGGCATCACAATGTCGTGAATGGAGTGAGTTGCGGCCTCTTCAGCAGACAACACATGGGCTGTAGCTAGAAATATAAAGAAGAAATTAATACTGCACTTATATTAACTCCAATATAATAGAATAATTGTGTATAATATAGCATACAAAGCCCTCATTTCTGGGAATAATCAGGGCAAAATTAAAGGTTTATTTAGCTCCATTTCTTGCATCACCCTTTATTATATCAATCTATTTTTCTACATATCCATAAATCTCCTCTTTGATCCAAATCAAGGCCCAAGTTGGTAATTCAAACCATTTCTGATACATGATTGTCTGCCCACTGTAATAATAAAGTCCTCTTAGTCTGATCCCTTCATCTATTCTTGCTATCCTTATCAGAAATAACACCCCTAACAATAGCCAAACTGACGGGCACACCAAAAATGTGACCTTCATCTGATTTCTGGAGTTATCAGAATATTAAATGCAATATAAACTGTTCTGATGAGCAATCTGATTTCTTTCTGATCACTCAGTATTGACAAGTTAAATTATGCCAAAAAGGGCAGCCTAATGAGGCAAAGAAATAGAAAAATCACACATGTACACTAAAAATTTGTAAACATACTCATGGTTACACACTTACTTCCTCTTAGCACCAGGTCGCCCTCTACTGGCTTGAGTCCAAACGCCTCAATCCTGCGGCTCACCATAGTGTTCCACAGCACACTCTGGTAACTGTGTATGTACATGAGGCGGTTGTTACGAGGGATCTGACAGAAAAATAAATAAGGAGTAAATTAAAAGTCCATTCATGAGATAAAACGATATTTCTGTTGTTCCTATTTACACATCAAACTGCTAACTGCTAATTATAACCGCAAAAAATACACACATATTAAAAAAGATAATGACATGTACAAAAATATGACAATTTTCTAATAAATAGTGAAGCAGATCATGGGATAATTTCATCAGACATTAAAAACTAACCAGGCCAAAAGCTTGTACAATGTTGGTCTTCCCATACATAGACAGGCCTCTCAGGAGTTGGCCCTCCACACAGCGCTTGTTAGGCAGTTTTTTCAAGGCTGCCACTGGGTCCCGGGACTTTGCCCACTCTTCTCTGCAGCGAACCAGGAATTCCTTCTCCGCTAAATTTTAAACCACAAGCAATTAACGCAATACTTTTCTTATGATGCAAAAGAAAATCAATGTTTTTTTACCTCCAGGTCGTGGTAGAAGGATCAAATCCACAACCTCATTCCAGTCATTTTTCAGAATAGCCCTAAAACACACAAACGTCCAACCATAAAGTAAAGCAATAAATAAAAAATAATAATGTCTACTGTAATTGGTGGTTGTTTGCATCTTACTTTCCAACTTTAAATGTGGGCACAGCAGTGGTTCCAAAGCGTTGCATCCCAAAGTAGTTAATGAAACCCGTCTCTCGAAGGGAAGTCATGGCTTGGTTGACCTGATCATCAGACCCTGTGATATTTCTGTAAAGTAATCAAGTTAAAAATACCATCTCAGTTTGCAGTGATAGGAGTCTTTCTATGCAACTATGATTATGAGACTGGGTATACTCTGGACAATTGGTACACAAGAAGATTATTCTTCATATATTATTTCAAAACATGTCACCAGTTCACCACATGCATTTATTTAAACAGACAGAGCCCATCATAACAAGTTCAAGTCATTTCCCTTGCAGATCAATAACGTTTCTCCAAGTCTAAGCAGATACAGAATTGTTGCAACTTTAAGTCATAATAAAGGGCTTACTTAATATATGTGTATAGAATATCTCCATGTTATATAAGTGTTGATAATGGGGTATAATGGGTTACTGACCTGATAACTATGGTGAAGTGGTTTCCTTGCAGCTCTCCCAGTTTCAGAGGGTGATTTTTGTAGCTGAAGTTCCCAAGCTTGAGGTTCATGAGACACTTGTTCAGGTGAGCCAGCCTTTCTGCAGTGACCCTGAAGAGATACAATCCAGTCATTTTCTTTTTTTTTCCCCTAATCTGACCAGATGTCCATATTTTTTTAACAGTGAAAATTGGGAGACTAAATTGAAAACAGAAAACCACTTACTTCAGCACAGCGATCTCTTGCACGGTGATGGCTCTCTTGTCCTTGGTTCCCATGTATGAAAATAAATTGGGTTTGAGCCTAAGGAAATGGGACGTGTTTGAGAAAATTCAACTTTGTGAAGAAAAACTGATTAAAGAAGAATTCAAACCTTGTAAACTTTGAAAGCAAATTTATGGCATCCATAGTGTCCTTGTTTTCCTTGTACAGCACAAAATGGCAGAAAATTCCACGATTTTTGGGCCAGAAGTGTTTTCTTGGTGCTAAAGAAAAGAAGAAAAGGAGAATTATGTTCACCATTTATTTACAATAAGCGTGCACATAAAAATATAATGCATAAACAGCAGTTACAGTTGTGATTGTGCCTTTTGAGTAACTAAGTTTTGAGCAATTTATTGTGTCAATATTAGACACTGAATCTTACCTTTTGGTGTTTTGACTTCAATCCACCAGAAAAGAGCAAAAGGAGGATACAGTATTGTTACTAATAGTGGTATAAAATTACTTTAGGTAATGGATAGCTTACTGGGACAATGGTCAGCATGCTTTTGAGTGGTAAAAGAGTGTGCAAATGTCAAAATAAGGAGTTATATTGGAGTATAAAGCAAGTGGATAAATATGAACTGAGAATCATGCAGATCATTAATACTCATGCGCACAGTTCACCTTTACTGATTTTAAACTCAAACATGTGCCTGGCTGAAATACCTGCTAGAGCCTTCTTGCCAGCAGCATGGTAAGCCACTATAAACTTGCGTCCGTCCCTTTCTTCAGTCTTTGTCTCCAGCCCTGGGAACTGAGTCTTGACAGCTTTGTGGACCTGCGTTCGTTTCTCTTTTGAGTCCTCCAACACCTGCAGAAAATGGAAAAAAACAATAAATTTCATTAGGTCAATAGTGAAATAAATTAATTCTTGGTGGAAAAAACATGCTCTGTCAGTCGATTAGTCGACTAAAAATGGAGTGTGGCAAAAGCTCTCAAAACTATTACATGAATTTGACATGTATCTGACCCAAACTGAACTCACAGGACTACACCTACACTAGGAAACTCTGTATTTATATAATGATAGACTAAACATGTGAATCATATATACCAAAAAAATCCTTATCTTCAGCTCATTCACCACTCACTTTCTGCTGCTGTTCCATACAAATCCTTATAATCTAAATAAAATGCTAAATTGAATAAAACACCATTGACCACTGAACTGACTAAACAACTAAAGGTCTATGGCCCTGTATTTCACTAGTAATAAATCCAGTAATAAAAAGTAATATTAGTCATTATTATCATCATCATTAGTTCACCTCTATTGAAACACTGCCTTCTTTGTTCTTAAATAGCTGCAACTCTCCAAGCTGAGTTTTCTGTTCCTCTGTCAGTACATCTGGTCCTTCTGGTTGTTCAGAAGCTTCTGGAGTTTCCTTACAATGGATAACAATATAACAATAATATAGTTTTGGTACAAATCATACTATGAATAATTCTTACATATAAACCATGCACAAATGTTGTTACCTCAACATCTGGAGGAATAGAAAGATCGTCTAAATGTACAATCTTGCCTTCTCTGTTGATTTCATGGACCACAAAATCAGAGTATCTACATAAAAAGAGATTTACGATGCATGTTAGTATATGCCTAGTACAGTGTTTGCCTGAGACTTAGAAAGTGACCATTATGGGTTTTTTCATGGTTGATGACTCTAGAGAAAACAGTGCCCGAGAAGATCTGCAGATATTTTTAGGATGACATGTAGGGCTGATTTGGATTTGATTTGTCTACAGACTGTTGGAAAACACAAACAACTCAACCTACAATCCCTTTTTGTAAACTTATAAGAGCTGTGTATTCACTTTAAAGTGTTAAAAATATTTAATTTTACTTTTTAGGCAGAAGGTCTGGTAAAATAAAATATTGCCCAACTGCTTATATATATGATTCATTTTAGCAATACTAAGACAATCTATATGCACTCAAAGTATATGGAATGTATTTGATTTATGAATTTCTGTCAAATGAATACTTGCACATAGAACCAAAGATTCATAAAACATAATGTTATGTGCTTCTTCTTACAGATATATTAACAGTAGGTGAATTCATACAGGTTTACTTGCCTGAATAGTTCAAATAAAAATAATTTATACTATTCTAATAACCATTGGAGGTGTTTTGATTCCTTATATACGGATATATTTATTGTTGGTTTGACTGGATTTTGTGATCAAAAGTAAATCGCACCTTTCTTTCAAGATTCCAGAGAAGCCTTCATGGTCACTGATATACTTTGTGATGCCCACGTCCACCTCGGTAAGTCCATGCTTCATCATTTCAGCAAATCCTCCATCTTCCCCCTCTTCATCGCTGCCCTCAGCCTCTGCCTTCTCTCCCTCCTCCGCTTCCTCTGCCTCAGGTTGGGCAGGACCTCCATTCTCGTGATCATCCTCAACTCTGGGTCTTTTTGAATGTGTCTCTTCTTTATCATCTTCTGGAAATCCTCTCTTTTCCCCCGCATGAACTTCAGAGGTGACTGCTGATTCTGAATCTGCCATCAGAACCAAACTATGAAAAGAAATGTGTTTGATATGCAGTTTATTATTTTTTCCCCTTTGAGCAATGTTTCGAAGTTATTTCATGCTTTTACTTACTAATAAGATTGAGGTATAAAGGCTTTATGGCTGAATCGCGGTTTCCTGCCAGTAATAGCTTCACAGGTCTTCTTCGTAGACCACAATTTTACTAAAGCACTGAAAAAGTAAAAATATAAGCTGCAATCAATGGAAAACACTGCGTTCCATATTGTTATTAGCAAAACCGCTAAGTTAGCTCATTGATTTATTTTGTACACATAAAGCTACATAGAGTAAACTGGGTAAAATATTTCAAGAAACACCATGAAATAAAGTGTCAGAGCCTTTTCCCACCTCCGTTTGGTGAGAATCAGGAGAGTGCGGAGAGCTGCCAGCGCCAGTTTTCCTCCTCCACACGTGTGTTTGTGGAGTTTGTGCCCTTTAGTTCCGGAAACACATGCGCTGAGCCCGCCCCCTCGAGCCTATTGGACAAAAGTTACGTCCGTCAAACTAAACTTCGCCTGGTGGTTTGAAAGTGAACAAACTGAAACGGTAAATGAGCCTGACATCTGCTGTAGGATCGAAACATGACGGGTGTGTTTATTATACTTTATCTACACAGTCCAGAGGCGTAGGTAATTAAATCGATCAGATAATTTCCTATTTTGTATGAGAATATCGGCGCCGTGGCTTAGTTGGTTAAAGCGCCTGTCTAGTAAACAGGAGATCCTGGGTTCGAATCCCAGCGGTGCCTTTTCAGTGACAGAGGCTCAAAAAACGTATTCTAACAAAAACTAATCATCGTATAAAACTGCTGAGTGATTAAGAAGAACCCGGATCTTGGTGTTTTCTAGGACTTTAAATGATGAATATTCAACCTCTTGGTCTGTTTTCTTCTCTAAAATGCCTCATTAGATGAGCGAGAGTGTAATGTGAGCACTGGGTAAACTAGGGACAATTGTACAATCTTTACTGTAGTATTTTCTTTCTCAGATTTCTCCTCATTAAAATGATGGGAGGTTCACCTGACGCCCACCTGATGAGCAGCAGGGGGCGCTGTTTCAGCTCCAGTGGCAGCTTGTATCAGTGTGTGTGAGCCGTGTGTTTGTGTGCACACACCGGGGCTGGGAGAGGACCAGGCTCCGCTGCGCTGCCCGCTCCTCACGGGACCAGGAGGCACGATGAGCTCCAGGAAAGGTGGGTACTGTCCAGGGCCAACTGGGCATGGCACAACTTCTGTAACATCTAAAATAAAAGTTCTGTAGAGCGGTAGTTTACAGGACATGCTAAACGTGTAGTTATCCCGCTTTAAAATGTTCATATGTTTGTTCTTCTACCGGTGCCTTACACTCCTGCCCGGACCTGCACATCGATGTGTGGTGAAATCACACGCCTTCCCCGGCAGTGATGGCCATCCAGGCCAGGAAGAGGAGACCGAAGGGGAGGAAAGACAAGACGGGTCACCCGCGGAGGTAAGGGGCGGGAGCGGGCACCGTGCACTTTGGGCACAGTGTTTGGCGGCTTTGGTTTGTTGACAGGCTCGGAGCGCGCTGTGTGCTGCTGTTTGCACAGCGCTAATACGCACATTATACACACGCATTATACACACACATTATACACACGCAGAGCTGAGCAGCCACATAAAGTAGTGGAGTGCTTCTGTTCATTTCTTTCTTCTACATGACTTATATGAGGTGAGCTCTCTTGACCTCTTGATTGATTTGGCTGAGCACAGGGTGCTGGGCTCTGACACATGTGACAGCCTCTTCAGCCTTTCCCTCAGTCTGATGCTTCAGCACAATGCTCCTCATGTTATATTATGTTATAGGGAACACGTATATGACAAAAACAGCATGTACCAAACGATGGTGTTCTGTCAGCGTGATTTCCCTGCGTGTGCGGCTGCAGAGGGGCGTGTGCAGCGCAGTGCTCTGTAAAGTGCATGTGAATTGCAATAGAGGCTCTACTTCATGGCATCATGCGATTGGAGCGACGTCACCGCTGAAAAGGCATGAATTAGGAGATACCGATGCGTAGGCGGCCTGAGGGAACATACTGGATCCTCACGTCTCATGCACATGCACTGTACAAGATGGTCCTTTATTAGTCTGGTTTGCACTCGTGTTAGTCTATATGTTTATGTATTTCACTGGACCTAATATGTCCTAAGACGTTGCATCTTACAGCATTTTAGCCCTGACGTCACTTTTGTGTATGACCTAGTTTATATCAATAGTCAATAATCATCAGCAGGTGAATGTGGATCAGACACTTGTCTTTTAGGACAGTGTGTGCTTTCAGGGCAGTGTTGGCACATCCAAACTTTATACTGAAGAAGCCACAACAAACCAGTGTGCACCTCGTGACACTTATATTGACACTATGGACATACATTTAGAGACATGTTTACCCAGAATGAGCAGCACTGGTGCTGGGACAGTCAGTGCATCACTGCTTGACTTTGATCTTACTGCTGAGCTCATACAAGCCTCCATTGAATTCTTCTATAAAATGAACAGAATAACATGACAAGAAGAAAGGGGAAAAAAGGAAAACTAATTTGCCATTTTGTAATTTGTATTTAAAATTAAATTAATGTGCAAATAGTGACCAATTGTAAAAATATAATAATTATTAGTTATCCTTTCACTGTAAACAAAAAAGTATGTCTCTATATCTGTGAATAAGGAATGTCACAATACTATAATGTTATGATTATTGAGAGAGGAAACATTACGGTTTTACTGTTATTCACAATTATTGACACCATGACCAAACATGTGAAATACTTTATTTTGTACAATACTTTGCGATTCCATATGTGACCAGCTTCAGGAAATGAAACTATGAATGCAGCAGCCTTACATTTTTGGAGCTATGATTATTATTTTTTGATCATTATTGATTAATCATTTTATCATGACCTCCCTACTAAGAATTGTTGTTATCACAGTATCAAAATCGAGTTTGAGATTTTAGCACCAAGACTCGATACTCAATCCCGATACCTTGATCATAATTTGACTCTATTTACACTATACTCTATTTACACAATATAACATTTAATTTCAACATTGAATCATAGTATTTTCTTTTATGTTACCCTGTGGCATTATATCTGCATAGTGGTCCATGGGTGTGCACTAGGCCATGTGCTCTTCTACAGCTTTAATACAGCTCAAGATTATTCTAAAGCAGTTCAGGAAAGGTTCAGTTCTGTCCTGTGTATGTGACTTTTTTCATTATGAATACTTGCTCAGATGAGTGTTTAGTTTCAATACTACTTTTCTATTATTTTCTTATTTTCAATTGTTTTGAAAATCCTACTATGAATTTGCAGTTTATGTTTTATTTCTGTAAATATGGTTCTTTTTCTTTTGCTGCATGATCCAAATGTTTTCTTAGTTCAGTCACATGTCTAACAACAAGACAAACTGCTGAGTGGTGCATGTTTACAGGCACAAACCCACAATATTAACCCACAGGCCTTCTAGTGTTTTCTTCAAAGCCTTCCCAAGGTTTTTTTTGTTTTTTTTCTAACTTTATTCAATGTGCCGTCCACACATCAGAACAGGCCTGGAGCAATCCCAGAGGTGTTCAAAGACACTGTGGAGATTTAGGGGAGCTTGGGTTACACAGCTGTGTTAGTTGACCTGAGGTGATTTTGTTGTTTACAGTAAAAATGTTTTGCCATTTGATAATTGCACCTACTCAGATTATAAATCGATTGCGATCTATTGTGCAACATTGTAGTGATAAACTGGCAAAACTATAAAAAAAACTAACTAAAGATTTACCAACTAAAACATATAACAAAAATAAATGGCCAATATGTACAGAAAACCTGATTCTCCATGAATAGCCAATAAAATATAATCATTATATTGTATTAATTCAAATTAACTGCTGAACATGCACTTTTAAACATGAAATACTTAAAGGTGCAATGTGTAACTTTTCTGGTTGGTGGTCCGCTACCATGGCGCTGCTATGCTTTTTCTGTAATGTTCCACAATATGATATTAAACTTATATAAGGTACATTTATTCAATTATGGGCGTTTTAATTGCTCAAAAATACCTTTAAAAAGATGCATTCTTACTGTGACTGGGGTCGCTTCATCACAGATCAAACCTGTAAATTGACCT
>KN520494.1:5393-21810 GCA_000787155.1 Scartelaos histophorus | reverse complement strand
CTTTGTAAAGTTTTGTCAAATTGTGTGACTCTGGCTAGTCAGGTAATACATTTATAGCAGTGTGGCTGAAAACGACTTGACTTGCCTCTTTCTTGCAGAGGTGTGAGTAGTCGGACTATTCTTGCAGTGAAAATGTAGTGCAAATTAACCAGCAAAGATTAGAATTAAAGTAGGGTCAAAACTAGGATTATTAATAGTCACCTGTCCTGCCTCCTTCTCCCCCTCCCAGAAAAACCTCAAATGTCTCTAGACCTGTCAGGATAAGAATTTTTTATGTAAATGTTGACAATAAACAGTACATATTGAAACCACATCATAAAGCAGAATTATCCCCCAAAACATTCTAAACACATTCACATATCGTACTACCTCACTTTCCACTTATATGGACAATCAAAAAACTGTTACTTCATATATTTGGCACATATATTCTCTATATTTTTATATGGACAATCAATAACTGTTTTATTTGATCTGTAATCTCTGTTTTATCTATACTTTAATGTTTCTGTTTTGTTTTGTCTATATTTGAATTGACTTTTCTTTTTCTTGCCGTTTGTTTTGTCTATATTTGAATTGACTTTTCTTTTTTTCTTGCCGTTTGCACATTTTTCTCTTCTTTTTTAAATGTTTTTTAAATGTTTGCACTGATGTGGGAGAGGACAGCAATTTCATCTGTGCTATATATCTTGTATGTATATGCACATGTGACAAAAAAGAGAAATTGAATTGAATTGAATTGAATAAACATACAGTATTATTAAAAAATATGAGCTGCAATAAATAAATGACAGAATGCAACAATAATGTAACGAGATGGTGTCATAGAAGTTCCTAATTCCAACTTCTAGAGGTCATATCATATTACAATACAGAAAAATAACCAAAGAATCTCTCTTCCAAAAACTATTGTTCCTTCATCATGTATTGAACAAAGAAAAAAGGTTGGGGACCACTGTTTAAGACGTCTCGACTCATCTATTAACATCGTTCAACTAAACAAACCCCAGATTTACACAGTCCTAAGGCGACTCATTACTTGTCAGCGATCGTCCAACATTTGTGCTTTTTGACGGCATCGCTCCTGACAGCAAAGGAAGGCGTCGGCATGGGGGAAACACTGCGCCGGAGCTATATTTAGCTGCAGATGATGTTTCTGATGATGGTTTCTCCTCTTTGCGTTTTTCTTTCAAAGCCCGTGGAGCCCGAACACTGCTGCTCCACAGATCTCATTATAGACAGATCCTCAGCAGCTCATCTCAAGTGCCTCTCGTTCCCACTGTGGGCTGTCTCTCCACTCACAAGAAGATCTGAGCACGGCCACACGCAGCATTTGATGGTATCCTGCGCTGTTTTCTAGCTTTAATGTCTGATAAATACTTTTGTGGTATAGTTGATTCGTGATCTAAAACATCGGACTTGGAACAATATGAGTTATTTCTTTTTGTTATAGATTGAGATTGGCGAAGGTATTTGCAGGTGCCCCACTATATTTTGCCCATATTGCACTATATTGTGATGTAAGTTATAATAATCCTTGTTTCCTTGTCACGAACGTACCTGGAGTTGCGTTTTGTTTCGCCGTAATACAGGAAGTGCACTGCTTTGTTTTAAACTCCACCTCCACTAAAATAATTTGGATAATTTCAGCCCTGGAATTGGCCTTTTCTACTGAACAAAAGGTAAAAGGTAACTTGAAAGCTACCACTACATGCCATTAAAAGGTGGAACAGAGCAGTTTGAGCTTTAGAGATGTAGACAGACTAATAATAAATATTCAAATATGTGTGACTCAAACAAAACACAACTCTAAGTATGTTTTTGGCATTATAACTTGGCTCACTTTTGGGCATGTCAGCTTTTCCTTGGAGGCAATGAAAACAAGAGTCTGGAAGTCCGGATGCAATTTAATATGTGGTTCCTTTAATTTGGCTTAAACAGAAATACAGGTTCACCTCTGGGGACTGTCCAATCACATCTCTGGGGACTGTTCAATCACATCTCTGGGGACTGTCCACTCACATCTCTGGGGACTGTCCAATCACATCTCTGGAGCCCCCTGCTGCAGGCACACGTTTATACTGTCAATTTGGCACACATCAGCTTTTTTACATGACTTGGATTCCATATTTGGTATGGTTTACAGCTTGAACTTAAATAACATGAACACCCCGGTCTCCCTTGTATCAGCTTTTCACTGAAGTCATCTTTGCAGCCACACTGTCTCTGCAGCCACCCCGTCTCTGTAGCCACCCCGTCTCTGTAGCCCAAAAAGTGTACGGATAGTTATGTTGCATACAGGAGCTTGAACATAAATAGTCTAGTAGTGAACAAACCAGTCTTTGAACTGTACATTGATGGAGCAGCATTCTCTGGACAGCTGCAGTCTGCTCAAAACACAAACATCCCAAGTTTCACTTATGTCAGCTTTAAGGTGAAGTAAGCTGGCTGCATATATTTTTAACCCCTGTCTCTGCATGTCTGTGTCACTCTAAATGCTGCCTCTTTGTCTTTGTGCACACACAGATTCTGAAATTTGTCAAACTCTGTCAAAGAACACAGATTATAAGGATATTAACATCATTTCTCACAGGCACTATAGAACCTTTAATGTTTAGTACTTGTATTTGTGGTATATTTGAGTTGTATTTTCTTCTTCTCTTCTGAATGTATACTCCACAATCTAGTATATGACAGAAATTCTGCACAATATATAATGCAATCAAATCTACACTGTAACATGAGTAGGTGGAATTGCAAAGGTTGTATAATTGAATCTTATAGAAACAGAATTGTACCTTTTTAGTTTAGACCTCTACAAATACGATCTGAAATGAGTCAATTTTAAAAAGAACATTTGTCTTTACTCCAGCCCTCACCCTTCTCGTTTTTCTCTTCCAATTGAGTCTGTAATCTCCACTCCTCCCATGTTAAGACCCCACTTCAAACCGGTTACTCCCCATTTAGCTCAGCCTGTTAACATGTATTTTCTCCCTGTCTCGTTCACGCCGCATCCTCCCTCTCTCTCTCTCCTGCCTCCTCACGTTAAGGCCGTCCGTGTGATGTAGTAAATAGACTTGATGTTGGACAAGCCCGTGTGCTCTGGTGCCTATTGATTCCTGTTTGGGGTTTGGTCTGAATCTCCAGCAGGGCACGGCTCACCAGGCTGCCAATTAAGCCTCGTATATAGTCCTGTCCAACACTCCAGTCTGTCGGAGCTGACTGGGTTCATTCTTTCTTCTTTGTGCTTTTCTGTAGATGGTTAATTCATAGAAAAATCAAAAGAGATGTAATTGGGAATCGTTTTTTCGGACAAACCTCAGTAAAATGTTAAATTGGCGGGGCTAGTTTTGGATTTGCTGCAACCTTGTAAAGCACTGTTGAATAGATAAATACATTCTATACTGATCCTGAAAGAAATTAAATGTTTAACTGCAGCAACACAGAAACAAACAGTAAAAATAGAAAATATAAAGATCCTGTATTACACAAAATTGACTTGTGATGTTAAAGTTATAATTCTGTTACCTCCTCAAAAACATCTGGCATATTTTGTTTGAGTAATTCTTTATTAAAGCTCAAAATGCCCTGTTCCTGTCATATGTTGCCTTCATCCAAATGATTCTAGTATGGAGTTTAAAAACACAGTGAAGCTTTTTCTGTATTTCCACATGACATCGCGGGGTTGGAACAGAGTGTTTTCCGTTTGAGAGAAGAACTCTGCCTAAAGATGCAGGGATTGTGTTGAGTTTTTGATGAGAAATCAACATTATCACATAGATTAGAAAAGAGCATTACCAGGGCCTCTTAAGTTGGCATTTCATCCTCTTGGATTCTCGTATATAAATTGGAGTGTGATGAGACACTTTCCACAAGATGGCCTGGGCTGATTTAAGGCCAAGAACCAATATGCAAAAAGTTCAAATATCGGCTCGATATATCAGCCAACCATTACCTCTACTTTAGTCTCAAAATGGCTCATAAAGGTGGGTGGAGTAGCTAAAATAGTTGATATAAATATGTAATGTATCCTAGGTAATGTAATGTGTCCTAAGTTTTACTCACTCTAATGTAAGTTATGTGTGCCTGACTCTGTTATTTTGGTCGTTTTAATGTCCTATTATTCTGATTGAATGCATTATGAAAAGTTTATAATGGACATTTTAATAGTTTGAAAGTGCAGTTGTAAGTTGCTCAATGCTCTCTCTAGTCATGAGAAAACAAACCCATTAAAACACACAATCATCTCCTCAATTGTCAGCGCATCTATTGTCTAACAGTTATTTTTACAGACCAATATTCTCCCAAATGGGTTCTATCAAAACTATCAGCAGCTATTTTAAGGTAAACTTTGGTTTTTGGGAGGTCGAGGCACCAGTAAATGACCAGTGCCCTGTGCTGGATTGAGAATGGCACCTCTGCAGAGAAAGAAGATTGTGTGGTTATCGCTATTTGGACCACCAATCTCACACAAAATCCCTTTCACTTTCTTCATCAGATAGCTCTACCGGCCTTATCGACTCCATTTGAAACCATTACGCCCCACGGAGAAGTCGTAGCGCTGGTTTTTGCCCTTCTAACCGCAGTTCAAGGCCTCTAAGAACCAATTTGAAGCCTGACGTTTGTCCTAATCCTGTAATACGAGTGTGGAAGAGTGGTTTTGTAAAGATTAGCTTGTACGGTAGCGCTGTATCATTAGCCTTATCTGGGGTCGGTAATGCGGCAGGATGCAGAGGACTCCAAAAAGGCCAGGACAAAAGAACAGGAGTGACATTGAATTGACCCAGAGTGGCTTTGCTTCCCAAAATAAGCTGGATTTATGCTGTGCCAACACTTTTGTATATACTAGTAGAAGTCTGTGTTTTGAGGGTTTCTAACTTCATAGTGTGAGGAATTATATGTGATCTTATCTTGGTTTACTTGTTAAGCGCCATGTTTTATAGAACAAGTTTGCTGTACATTATGCCAAGATAAACTTAACTGGTAGAGCCAGTCACCGACAAGTTAAGTCCATTAGTATTAAGAGTTGCTACTTTATATCAGGTTTTTTACATGGGTCAAATGCAATAACAAATACACACACAGTCCTTGTAATTGTTAAGATATTTTATTGAACTCAATCTCTGCTTTTGACCCATTTTTCAACCAGTTCCTCTGAGGTGACCTCTTAGGAGCAGTGAGCTACATTGTTCCTCTACAGTCCTGGTTTAGCCCTAATTCAGTCATGGTTTGGCCAGTTTTTTATTGTGGTATGAATGTTGCCTATGATTTCATGTATTGGATATGATTCTGGATGTAAACTGCACAAACTAAAGAAGCAGCTGTGTGGTTGGTGTAGTACATGGCCCTAATGGCCCAGCAGTGCAGCTCAATACAGTGCACACATGAAGAGAAAGACGTCCTCCATGACTTATTCACACACTCTAATCAAGCAGAAAACCTTGGATACTCTCTTACAGAAGCAAATGAGAAACTTAAATAACACAATAAAGGAAAATCTTACATATTTGAGATTATATATAGTTTCTCTAGAAAGGTAGACTTATTCATTGAGTTTCAGTCGTATGCTCCTTTTGGGCCTAAATCAACTTTTTCAGATACATTTTCTGCCAAAGATGCCAAAAAAATCATGGGACTATGCAGTTCATAAACCAGAAAATGTATAATTTACTAAAAACTTAGCTACCAACTCATTGTAGCAAAGCTATTAGAAGTCAATTAGTACTTACATTACATATATTAAACTTCCTGGACTAGTATAATTAAATTTTGATAAAAGGTCTGATTTGTATTTTGCATAAACCTCCTATGGGCTCTAAGTGACCTTGCTCAAACACATTTTCTGATATCACTGCTCCAAAGGGCCTCTCCTCCCTGTGTTGACTTGTGTGTGAGATCTTTCAGGCCACAATCTTCAGTTCAATCGCGCAGACTCCTCAGCGCGATGAGGAGGTGATGAGATGTGGTGGTCTCTGGAGTTTCCAATCCTCCCCATAGGTCCGTCCCCCCGCTTCAATCAGAGCCCTCCGTATTTGCACTGGATTGCCGGAGGAGCCTAATCTCACTGCAGTGTTGTTTGACCCGGGGATATCTGCCCCTCCTAAGTGAAAAACCCACCGTGGTGCTCCCCTAGGGTAAATATCCTGGAGTGGGGTTGAACCAAAATATCTAATTGTGATTTTTTTGGCTCAAGCTTTGGAATTGCGAGTAGATTTGCGATTCATCTGTCCAAAGTTTACATTTACATTCATTCTTAAAGCTCCTATGCTACATAAAATGGACTCTTGTGTTAAGCAGAGATAGGAAATTCCAGGGCTGAAATAATCCAAATGATTCTAGCGAAGGTGTATGGAGTTTATAAACGCAGTGGAGCACTTTTTGTATTACCACATGACATCACAAGGTGGGACAGAGTGTTTTCAGTTTGAGAGAAACAAAACACAACGCCAGGTATGGTTTTGGTGAGGAAACAACATTATAACATAGATTATTATTTCAGATGTTTGTTTGGACCTAAACTACAGGGCTAGGAGTTTTTAAGTGGAATAAGACGGTATATTTAGCTAAATGCATTCATTAAATTTACTATTTGATTGAGATGAATTTTGTAGCCCTAGAGCAGAGAGAGGGAAAAAGGGGGGGCAGAGCGAGAGAGGGGGCTGGGTTGCCATGTTGGAAGCACATAAGGCCAGTGATCCTCAGCCCTCTGGAGCAGGAGCTGGTGACATTTGAGTGTAGCAGTGAGCTCACTGCTTCTGGGTCATTTTGAGACTAACAAAGTGAAAGGGCACGAGTTTGATATGGTTGAATAATATTATTACTTTTTCTAGTGCTGTGTAGTTCAGCAATATATCAAATTAATTAATATCATGCATTTTGTTTTCAGAATATGCTAAGTTGAATATCGAGTATATGCACATTTCAAAATGCAGCAAAAATAAAAGTGGAGCTAACTGGTGTAAGCTTTTAAACTAGGGTGTTACTTCTGCACTTTTGTGGGTAAAGTCCAATTCACATAAAGTATTAGCAGTTTTATTGAAGATGTTATTGGGAGAGGTCTTTCCCCTGGGGCCTGGACACTAGAGGTGGTAGAGGTGAGGCCGGACAATGAGGAGAGCGAAGGGGACACGAAGGGGACAATGAGAGGATAAGGAGAGTGAAGGGGATGAGAGGATGACGAGAGTGAAGGGGACGATGAGAGGATGACGAGAGTGAAGGGGATGATGAGAGGATGACGAGAGTGAAGGGGACGATGAGAGGATGACGAGAGTGAAGGGGACGATGAGAGGATGAAAAGCCAAGGGGGTGCTGGGGAAGAGGCGAGGCACAAACCAACATGGCCATGCACCCACACTGGCTACTGATTGGATGAGGAGGATGAGCAGCAGGGAGGAGTATTTGGATGAGGCGACGAAGGCCGAGGAGCGGGTAAAGGCCGTAGAAGCAGTGAGGTAGACGAGAGCTTCTACGCTGAAGTTTGGCTAGCTCCATATCTCAACTAATACATTTAAAGACACATTTGAGCATTTCTATTCTAGCATTCTATAAATATCTGAATGTTACTGGGACACATCCATCAAAAATATATATACATGCATATCATCCATACTACTAGACACTTAGACACTTTTGACTAGTGGGGAAGCGTCTTGTTTTTCTGTGGCTACTTCTGTTTATGCAACAACATCATTTACTAGTGCTTTAGTCTCTACTGTGCTATCTTTTTTATTGGTGTGTGGAGATAGTTAGCCACACGAACTGCATATTAATTACACTTTTTACATTACTGCTAATATCAGTGCACCTCTGTGGTTTGGCCTGTTTTTGAGGGCAGTCGGCCATGTTGGAGGGACATAAAACCAGTAATCCTGAGCCTCATGGAGCGGTGACATTTCAGTGTTAGAGAGTGCCAAGTGCTTCTGGGTATTTTTTGTGATGGTTATGGAGATAAGGCAGTTACTATCAAGGCTTTTATTTAGAGGCAATAGATTTTGAATTGATAATACTGAAATTCTTGGTGTGGAGATGTGAATGTCAAGTTTATTGTCTGTAATAACAACAAACTATTGGATTAAAAATATAATAATAATGATCTTATTATCTATAGGGGCATCTACATAAATTGATTTGACTTAGGTTCCTCTCTGTGTCTGTTTGCAGCGGCTGCACTTGTAGAGGTTATGTAAAACAACATGAAGTCACAGAGCAGTGTCTTCAGAACTTTGTGTTATAGAAGGAGACGGTCTGTTTATGCTGCACCAGAGATTATGTTCGAAACACTGGCTCTATGCACAGGATGCATTTAACCTCATTTTTCTTACAAATGTCAGAAAGAAGTATATTTGTGCTGTCTTGGTTTTAAAATAATCCATTTTCCTTGCCTCAAATTGGGATATGTGTATATTTTATGCAGACTGTAAATAACTGGCTTTTACCATCAGTTTCAATGCAATTGTTGAACTGTCATTTAGTCTAAACTATCAATAATCTGTTTTAGCACTAGTTTCAGCCTTGCATTATTCCCATAACTCCAAAATAACAGATCAAATGATAACAACTATTGATTATCTTCTGGAATGTATTACAATTGATAAATTAGCTGTTTATGCAGAGCAACTGAGTCTTAATATTGAAGTGTTCGCAAACTGGTTAGAAGAAATGTTTTCTCCAAAACTGCATATTAGAACATCTATTCATGGTGATTTAAATATTGAATTTAGTGACACTGTTTTAGTTTTGATCTAGTGCAAAAAGGTGCAAATGACTAAAAAGGTGCAAATGCCAATGCTGGTGAACTTTGGTCTGTAATAGAATAGAATAATTACAGGAATTGCAAGATCATTAACGTTCAATTCATTCAATTCATTATATATGAATTTATCAACAATTTAACAACACCAGATTGGAAATATGAAAGATCAACACAACTTGCTTGGTGTTACTCTGGTTTCAGAACCAACAGATCAACACCACTTGCTCTGATTAACTCAATTGAAGCAATAATCAGTCACATCGAAAAAACTATCACACAATCTATCAAACAGTCTATTGAACAGTTTTTTTAAACAGTCTCTTTCTGAAATCTATCGAACAATTTATCAAACAATCTATTGAACAATCTATTGTACATTACGTGGAATAATCTCTTGTACAGTCTATCAAATAATTTATCAAAATTTATCTGTAAAACAATCATGTAGAGTCTATCAACTATCTATTGTACAGTACATGGCATAATCTATCGTATAGTAAGTAAGTAAGTAATATCTATCATACAGTGTATTGAACAATCTATCATGCAGTCTATCGAATAATCTGTCGTACAGTCTATCAAACAAACTATCGTACAGTACATGGAATAATCGTACAGTGTATTGAATAGTCTATCATAGAATCTATTGAATAATATATATGGTACAGTCCAGCATAATAGGTCTGCTTTAAACTTTGAATCATGAACAAAACAAGCTGCATTTTTGTGTTTGATATTTTGTCATTTTGGTCACAGAGTGGCCCTGGTCACGCTGCGTCTACGATCTGTCAGCAGTAAACACAAGCGCTCCATCAGAGGAACAGTAAGAGAGCCAAGCCGAGAACAAGACCACATTATCCCATTCTTCTTTCTTTTACCGACTTTGACAAGCTGCAGTGATGTTAGCAGCACATGGAGCCTGGAGCCTGATATTCACTCACACAAATTTTGGTCGTAGCCTCTTCTCATTGTGAGAACCATCACACCGTGTGCAGGCATGTTGTTAAAACTCCCAACTGCAGTGCTTCTTAATCTTTTCAGATCAAGTACCATTTGGCTTTTCGAGTGCCACCAGGACTGTATAATTACTAAACTAGGTCTAAAATTTCAATGTGTAATATATTTGGACTCATCTCTAACATTAACTTTTCAAACCACGTACCACCATTGAAAATCTTTATTTTTCAAAGGATGGTCTTAGAATGAGTAATTAATGAATGAACTGGAAAAAACATTCTCCACTATAATTATTATATGCAATTAGCAGGCAAATTAGCAGGCCACTTTTTCCTCCTATAGCATACCTTATATATTAGATTGCTTGTTTTTCATTGAGCTGTACATATACTTTAGTTATTAACACATAATTAACACACTATGTAGCCAGAGCATTAAAAGACGTCTGAGAAATAGTTATATGAACTGAGCCATGTCAAACCGCTTCTCTTAGATTTAACACAAAGAGTTTCTTTTCTAAGTTTTATGAAGTTTTCCAAAACTGTAAGTGCAATTACCGGAACTTTACTACCACCTGCAGGAAGTGTTGTCAACCAAATCTGACCACATACTGTACTGTAGTCATTTAGTCATTTACGAAAACTAAAAGATGACAAAACACATGCACATTGAGCCTGGGCTGAGACGGAGCAGCTGAGTGACACAGTGGCTCCAGGCAAAGGCACTATTAATTAGAAAATCTGTCACATAAGAACTCTGCAGCTGTAAATGTTTAGAGTTTAGCCTTTAGTGTTGTTTTACAATATTATCCACTGGGACTTGCTTAGTGTCTTAAGTGCAGATAAAAGGTGTGAAATTCAAGAAGGGGCATTTCACTTTTATGGGTTGCTTTTTTGTTGATTTGGAAATGCTATAGTTGCCAATAACAACATATGAAAAAATTATTTCAGTTTTGTTTTTGATGAGCACTGCAGAGAGCTTCCTGGTTTTTTGTGGGCTGAGAAGACGGGTGGTCTCGTACGACGAACCAAAAAGAGGGTTCGAATAGTGATTCAGAAAACCAATTCAGGCATGTTTTTGTTGAGGGAACAGTGTTGTAATATGGTTGAATCTGTTCCCAGACGTTTTGTTGGCCCAGTATTGGTCATAATAGAAGAGAATATGGTGACCCCTAGTCAAATTTATATTTTATTTTCTTAAACAGTGAAAGTTTTTGCTTGTTGTATTAGCATATAAGCGAAACACCCAGTTCAAATGCATATCCTCAATACATAACTGCATTTACACTCAAGAAATTATCAAATAGTTATGTTATCTGTCTAGTTAACCATCTTGATGCACAGCAAGAGGGTCCTGATTTAAGTATCTGGGCAGGTTTGGCCTTTCTTTGTAATGTTTTTTAATGTGAGGAGCAGAGGGACTGGGTGCTTATAGCATCAAAAATTAAATAAGTTTGTAAATGTGCTGTTTTTGGAGAATATACCATTTTATTTCAACAATAAAAAGTAACATGATGATCTAAATATGTTATGCTTAATTAATAGCAATTAATACCCCACAGAAGTGTTATACTATACCATTTTATTTCAACAATAAAAAGTGATGATGATCTAAATATGTTATGCGTAATTAATAGCAATTAAAAAAACAGAAGTGTTATACCCTTTATTTATTTATTTATTTATTTACTTATTTACTTATTTTCGTTTTTTTGTTTGTTTTGTGAAATGTACCAAAAACTACTATACAACTATATATCAATACAGCCATCTTATTGGTATTGTTATTGATATAGTTAGTAAAATTTGACGATATATCAATATTTCTCTTGATTCCCAGGCCTTCCTAACACAGAGGAACATCACAGTAGACTAGAGCTCTCCTCATTAGGCAGAGCTGCCATCCTGCCTGCTGCTCCAAGCTCTGGGGAAACCTGCGTTGGAGCAAATATTGATTGCGTTTATTGTCTCTCGGTGGGAGGTGTGTTACAGTTAGTTAGCTCTGATTAATGATGGAAAACGGAAGGCAGCAAGTATTTACAACTGCAAGAACAAAAGAGAATACGGGCGGTTTATATTAATGAAAATTGCTTAATTATCTATATAAATACATAGTCATGTAATTGGAAATGGTTGTTGTCGAGGAGAAAAAACATCACATTTTGCTATAAGAAGGTCTCAGCTGGCAATCCTGTTTACATCCATTTGAATAAGATGTTTTTCACACAGTGTTGCTCTCTCGCCAACGCTGAATTTATAGCTGCAGTGAAACGCTCTAGAATGTTTAGTATCTTGTTTGTTTCCTGATTGTTTCTATAATTTGCATCTGCTGTCTTTGCTAATCTTTACCACTATAATACTTCCAACCAAAGTGTGGAAATTATTTTAAAGCACTAGGCATAAGCATTTAGCCTGTAAGTCACTACGTCATAATTCTATTTCTGGGTCCAAGCCGCAGCCGCGCTGAATTTGGCCCGACTCATCTACATGTAAAAATGCTGCAGTGTTGTGTGTGGACAGATCAGAAACCAATACAAATGTCGAGAAGAAACATTCTTTTAGTCATTCTTTCGTTTCCCGGTTGATGAGAAAGAGAAGAGGAGATCTGATCCTCAATTTGTATCTGCACCAAAAACAAATCCACTCTCAAGTAGCTACGAGGAAATCTGCCATAGCTGTTCTTACAAGTCGCCACATTACATGTTCTCCCAGCACTTTTTATGTCCACAATAGAGCGAGGAAACCTGACAGAAGTCCAACGAGAGGTCGGACAAATATTTAGAACTTATGTTCAGACTGGGCTTGAACTCAGACACATCATGGCGTCTCCAGTAAAACCACCTGCTTTGAGACTCTTAAGTGTTCAAAAGATCAGACCACTGCACATCTAGTTTAGAGTCAAAACTGTGTTATTATTACACTATATTACCAAAAGTACTCGCTCACCTGCTTTTACTCATACTATAAACTGAAGTGCCATCCCATTCCTAACCCATAGAGTTCAATATGATGTGGGTCCACCTTTTGCAGCTATTACAGCTTCAACTCTTCTGGGAAGACTGTCCACAAGGTTGAGGAGAGTGTTTATAGAAACTTTTGACCATTCTTTTATATTTATACACCTGTGGCCAGGCCAAGTGATCAGGACACCTGATTCTGATCATTTGAATGGGTGAGCGAATACTTTTGGTAATATAGTGTATGTGTGAAATATGGTGCAATACTTCCGATATGTGATTTTTAAAGCATAAAAGGTCGGAAATAAAGTCCACAGGAAGGAAGATCACCATTGCTAATGTGCAGCTTCATGTCAATCCATGTTTAGATAAACACACGTGAACTACTTTGCCTTTTTACTTTTAAATAATTCCTCAAACTGGATTAATAGTGATGCTTTGTGGACTGGATGTCATTATTTGCAGAGGACAATTTCTATGGATAATGTGGATGAAATGCTGCAGTTTAACTGTACAAGAGATGAGGAATAAAGTGTTGTCGTGTGTGTGACGTCAGGACAAATAGCATATACTTATAATATACTTGTAGACAGGCTAACAAACATAGTTCAGTACTTAAATTCCGGTTTAGTCCTGGCTAAAGTCTTGGATTAGTCTTTGTTTAGTCCTAGTTTTGACAAGACAAGATTCTATATCATACAAAATTGACTCTTGTGAGCTTGTGTTACCCCCTCAGAAACATACCTGGAGTTGTGTTTTGTTTCATTCACACATTTGCCTTTTATTATAAGTCTGTCTATAACTCCAAGCTCTAAACTCCTTGTTGCACCTTCTGATATTGTGTAGTGGTAGTTTTCATGTTGACAGCTACACTCTTTTGTTCAGCAGAGATTGGCAATTTCAGGGCTGAAATTGTCCAAATGTCTAGTGAATGTCTGGAGTTTAAAACCACTTTGGAGCGCTTCCTGTATTACCACAGGACATCACAATGTTGTGGTTTGCGTTTGAGAGAACAAAACACAACTCCAGATATGTTTTTTTGTGAGGAAACAACATTAAAGATCAGAAAATAACATAATATGGGCTTCAAATTCCTGTTATATGTATTTTATATTATGTGCACATTTTTTAATCACTAGAGCAACAGCCTTAATGTTCTTATAACTCTTATATATAATGTTATAGTAATTTATTAATCCTTTAACACAAAAAAAACCCCATTGACACCCTACCTTTTGTAGCTAATTGTGCGTACAGTCACGCCAATAGACTTACATATGTTTGTTAAACCCATCATGTTTTCTTCCCATCACCACATGCGTAACAATTAAAACCAGCCCAGAGCGGCACCGTGAGATTAGCGGTGGTAAATTGATTGCGAGTGCGCGGGAAAGTGGCTGCGATGGCGGGGGCGAGGGGAGCGTGCCGGAGTCTAATCTGATCACTCAGCCCCTAATGCCATCGGTGCCACGGCACACCCCACAGATTGGGATTAATGTGCCAATAGGCCGAGAATGCAGAGGTGTGGAGCCAGATAACACGTGTACGATCAATACAGCTTTAAGGATGACACCATGTTCAGCTCATCCATCCTCCTCATGTGCATTATTAGACCATAGATTAAGTTAAAGGGGGAGTATGTAGAGTTTGTTTTTAACATTTCATGAACACGGGTCTGTCTGTGTCCCCAGATACAAGGTAAACAACACAAAATTGAAATTGAGCTTTTATTGATAGCAGTTGCACGTTGATGTATTCCCCATTATAAAATCATTAAACATTGTTGTGTGTGTTATAGTTTGACCAGGTTCAGTAGTACTTTACCCGCAAAAGGATCCTTTAATTGTAAGGAGTTTGGTGCATTATATCAACCCTCATGTTATTTGGTGGTTTGTGCTTATGTCTCACAACAAGAAGGTTAAAAGCATAAGATATAAACAGTAAAATCTATCAAAAATGACTTAAAAGTACTGAAACTATCTTGCTGCATGGACATATCATTTTAGTTAAATTAAAATTAACTACGTCTAGATTAGAATTAAGCAGAACTAGTAAGCAGTGAAAATAAGATATACCTGATACCTGATATAAGTTTTAAGATCTTAAAAAGAAATTTACAGTAGAGTTATATGATACCTGGAATTAGCATTTTCTCCATGTTGTTTGCATGTTGAATTATCTCCTTTGCCAAAGACTCTGTATCTTACATTTCAAGTATTTGTGGTAAGGTTGTCTAGAAGAAATAACATTTGACCAATAGCATTTGTTCATATGTTAAGGATCCCTGATTATATCTCTCTGGATGCACTGATTTTTTCACTTGTATAAGTCTTTTCATGCATTTTCCCAGTTTCAAAAGTTTTGGATGTTTGCTTAAAATCCTCACGTAGCACAAAAACTTAAACCCATCTCCTCTCTGCCCTGGCCCCACACAGACTCCTGCAGGGGGTGCTATCATATCTATTGATCCTATTGATTCTGCGTGCTCCCCGGGTCGACATTGTGTGTAAAATGGAGGAAGAATCCTTTGCAGCACTTATCACGGTGATGATAGGGCTGTTCCTGTCCCCTGCCCACAGCCTTTCACCCAAATGCCACATTAGCATCCTGCCCCATAGAGACACATAGAACCTGGCCTGCCCGTATAGATGTGCGCACATCATGGTTTATGCATTATCAGGTTTTCTCTGAGGAGGTAAAGAGGCAGCGTCCAGACTTTGTGAGAGAACGGATGGACAAGGAGCTCTGGGTGTCAATGGAAAATGGAGCCCAGTGAAGTGTGAACACAAAAGGGTTTTGCTAAAATACTTCAGTCATATCAAAAGTCTGCCATCAAATCAGCGGGAGAGAGGGGAAAGAAAATGAGAGAGGGAGAAGGAAGGAGAGAAAGGGGAAGAGAGAGGGAGAGAAAGTAAGAGAGGGCAACAGGGAGAGGAGGAGAGAGAGAGAAAGAGAGAAAGGGAGAAAAAAGAAGAAAAAGAGTGGCATGTGAGTGAAAAGGAGAAGGAGAAAGAGATTGAGGAGAGAAATGGGGAAAGAAGAGAGAGACAGGAGTATTTCTGCTTTGTGTAGGGTCTTTGATGCATAATACAAAGAATCAAACAGCTATGGTAGCCTGGGTGGTTCAAGATAGTTGAAGAGAAATATACAACAACAGATTTTAAATGTGGATATTTGAGAATTCGGTGGTGCTGGGAGTAGGAATGTTGAGATGATTCAGTTAATCAATGTTAACCGTGATTAACTGTGATTATCCTGTCACTACATAGTTCTATGAACTTAAAAAAATAATAATATTGATTGCAAATTTAGAAGCGAAATAAAATAATGTTAAATCAGTCTATACTCCAACAAGTAAAAAGTGTAAAAAGTCACAAGACAAACACTCTGCCATGGAGAGACTGCTGCAATATATTATTTTAAGCTCTAAAAGGGAAAAAATGAATGAAATCTGAATGTACTGAAAGTACCTTATTTTTGGGGCTATAAAGTGCACCGGATTACAAGGCGCAGTATCAAATAATATGTCAGTTGTGTCATTGTCCACACATAAAGTGCATCGGATTATAAGGCGCAATAAGCGAAACAAAACGCGTGTCGGATAAATCGAACTTTATTCAGGTCATTTACAATAACTATCAGTTGTCTAACACAAATACATGTTTAACAGTTGGGTGATTTGGGCATCAAACATGCCCGGATCCCTCTCAACATTGTTCAGTTTTAACACTAAAATACAAAACCTGAAATCT
>KN520482.1:0-15423 GCA_000787155.1 Scartelaos histophorus | reverse complement strand
TTTCCCTCGGCACTGCATTGATTTATATAGAGTAAATTGGACATCTGCTTCAAATGGGAGGAGGAGGGCCGAGCAGGTTGACAGCATCTCTTCTTGCTTCCTATTCCATCTCTATTTTTGTCTCTCATGCTTGTATACGCACATACACTAGCAGAAGATCAAACAGCAGTGAGCTCTCCTCAGCACATTTCTAATTTGTGCATAATGATGGCGTTTGAAGGCCTGACATTTTGTGAGGAGGCGTTGGTGTGTCTGTGGAAGTTAGCACACACTGTGCACCTGTCTGCAGAGGAAAGAGGCAGACCACAGGCAGCAGCACCCAGCTTTAGATTAGCATCATTACCACTGCGTCTCTCACATGTGACTCTGTTCACACAAGATGCCATATTATTTTTTACTTCTTATTTATTTCCATTGTAATAGGCTGTGCATTGTGTATAAGCCATGCTGCCTGAATTCATTTCACAAAAGACTGTTTCTTTGTTTGAACAGCCCCCAACGTAACATCACAAGACATCAGTGTAGAAGCACATTAGCCGTAACAACAGAGCACCCACAATTCACAAAACAATAATGTTATACAATAGGTTATTTGCCCTGATAAATAAATGCCTGGTGGTGTTGTATGTTACTGAAGATGCGCGCTTTTAAATACAACATGGCACAAGGCGTATGTTAAAGTAATTTAATTTATAGAGAGAAGTTGTTTCTTGGCTGCACCATCCCTGTAGTTGTGTGTTGTACTCAGAGCCTTCCCAGACTATTAGTAAGTGGATGCCCTCATGAACATTCACCCACACCTGCGAGCACAAAAGATGAAGATGTGATAATGACCATAATGTTCCTTTCTCTGCTTAAAATCATTGTGATCAAGGGACAAGCCTTGAGCAGAGTCATCATAGTGAAAATGATGTGCGTTTATCTAAACAGAGCAAGTGCATCTCAAGCCCGGCTCCGATAACAGATTCCTATTTTACCTCCATCTATTTGGAAGCGGCTTGGAGAGGAGCAGGCAACATAAAACAGAACTGAAAGGATGCGGATGAAATAAGAATAGAGGGATTATTTCATAAATGACAGAATTTCCTTTGCTGTGTAAGTCATTTGATCCTGTCAAATATGCCTAAAGCCATACACCCACGTGCTCATTGTCTGAAAAATGCTCCATTTATGAGAATCTCCTCCGTTCCAAACAATGAGTGGCTGCTCGCTCGGCTCCACATCCTTGTCAGCCTTCAGTAAAACGGGGAAGGCAAATGAGATTTGAATGGAGGGATGCAGAGTGGCTCATACACAGGCCCAGGAGAATGGGTCAGTGAGTTTGTTTGTTTGTCCCACACTGCAATCAGTGCACACAACTGTGGACGGCTCTGTGCTGTTTACCTCCAGGACAGACGCCATGGAAACATCCCAGCGGCCGCCTCACCCATCTGGACCCTGGGATCCCCCTGACCACTCTGTCATTTGGATTCCTCCGTCAAGGTCAGTGTGGAAAAAGGGAGTGCAGAGTATAAATTGGTAATTTCACCTGGAAACATTCAGACAAAAGCAAATAAAGAACAGAAGTGGCAGTGGTGTTTATGCTGGTGCTTCAGTGGTTTCTTGGTGGAGGACATACTTGAGTGACCTGGATTTGTTTCTGGTTCAGGTCAGTGTGCTCACTGCCTTAGCTCTCTCTCACCTGGTCTCCAATCTATTTCCAACCTTGTGATTTCAAGCTAAGCCTGCTGCATACCCACAGCAATAAAGACGTTGCAGAAGGTGACAGAATAAGTGCAAATTAAACATGTTTTTGCGTGCTGGTTATGTATAATGAAAGATAAGCTGCTGATGCTGAGTATGGAGATCCGCAGAGGCATTTGGAATCACTCTGAAGGACTTTTTTTGTTCCTCGTGTAGTGACCTGTCTAAACAGAAGACGAATGCAAACTTATACCGTCATCTGCCTCTGTGCTTTCCCATTGAAGAGTACAGACAGTATTACGCACAGACATTTGACGCAATCGGCTGCTGGCCCATCCTCCCACATGTTAACGTGAAGACGCACACTGCCAGTCAGGAAAGTAATAACAGTTTCTCACATTAGTTGTATTTATACGTCAATGCGTCAGTCACAATTTTGATACAATGTCAATTCTTCTCTTTTTGAATGCTGAAGAGTTTTTTCCCCTGTATTTCTGAAAGCTTGGCACACTGAACCCTCTTTTCAGTGCGGTGAATGATTTGGTATTATATTGAGTATTGTTGCAGAGCTGCCAGTGTGTTTGAGGTCTAAACGTAACAACCTGTTCACAAGTTTAATCTCCCATCTCCCAAACATGGTTGTTCTTTCAATCAATAGTTTGAACAAGCATCAGTGTCCTCTCCTCTCTTATTGAACACTTCAGGAAATAAAATAAAAGGGACTCTTCAAGATATACTTAATGGCCACTCAGTACAAAATGTCCCCATGACTTTTCTGAATTTGTTCAAATTACAATTTCAAAACCAAATCTATTCAATGTCTGACACTAAAAATAAATAAATAGAGAATAATTGAAAAGGAAATGGAAGCATCTGGCGGTGCGGCTTTCAGGTGAACTGGACGGGAGAAAATGTGCCGATGAGCGATTGAGCGAGAGTGGGAGAAATGAGTGGGTGACGGAGCGAGAGAGGATGAGGAGGAGGTGGAAGAGGAAGATATATTTAGAGCCGTTCCTAATCAACTTCTCCGCCGCTTTGTGTTTGTGGGGGTGCAAGGGTGAGCATGCCAGGGAGAGCCACACAAGTTCAACACAAAAATCAATATGCAGCCCACTCGCACACTGGAAACGGCTAAGAGAGAAAAAGGCCGAGGGAGGGAGAGAGCGGAAGGACCAGGCGAGATGTACCACGCTAAAGGAAATAAAGAATCTGTGCCAACCGCAGTTATTTTACATAGATTTTAAGACTAGAAATACATGTCAATCACTTTTTTATTTAATCTTCAACAACCATATAGTAATATTCATACACTATAATGACACAATGCTACTTATTTTTTGGAATTTATTATTACCCTTTATATTTTTGCTGTTTGTGGTTACAATAGATTGTGATGTGTAAGCTACTTAATTATTTCCCTTGTGGATCAATAATGTTTGTTATTTTTGGACTATTTTGCAAGTAGCCGCTGCCTTGAAGTATGTTTAATTCAATTCAATTCAATTTATTTTTGTATAGCCCAAAATCACAACAACAGTTATCTCGGCGGGCGTCACAAAATTGTTAAAATAGCAAACAGAGATGTCAGAGAATGAAGCAGAATAAGAAAAAATAAAATAATAATAATTAATAATGAATTAATAATTCAAAAATACAGAATGTCCAACAACAAGTAGCAAATGGATAATTGTCCCAGCATCTCCTTCTTCGCCAAGGAAAAAACGAGAAACCTCGAGGAGAACCACAGTGAAGGAGAGATCCACTCCCATGGACGGACAGGCATGGAGCGTGAATTCAGTGTGTGTTTAGCCTTAAGAATATTATTATTATACTGTATTTATGGGGAAGAAAAGAGATAACGGAGTGAACCTGACAACTCTAATTCTGCAAAGTTTCTAATTAACAAACACTGTCATTTTGTTATCAATTCCAATAAATAGAGTATATGAGGAAAAATGTACTGTATGCACAAACATGCCAACAAATCCAATTGCTCGATCATATCACATGCTATTAGTGTATTCAATAACAAAGTGTTATTGGCTGAGTGTATTTATGGATGTCAGTCAGTGTGTCTTTAATGCTAAATGTAGCCGCATAAGCCTAATATCAAATAACAAGACGAAAGTGGCTCAGATCAAAACTAAAGGTCAAGATGCAAATGGCTGCTCACTTTGTAGCATTCATCAGGCTGAGCTGGGTACACTTAAACAATTGCAGATAAATCCTGTGCGTCTGAATGTATTGATAGATCCGGCTTAAGTCAATACTGTGTGGGTTATAATGAAGAGCAGATGCAGAAACTGTCAGAAGGCCTATATTTCCGAGCAAGTGAGGGCTCAAATACTGTAGTCTCTTTCTGTAAGGCCAGGCATTTTACCCCCTCCCTCCCCCAGTATCTCTCATTAGCTGATGATCGATCCCCTCCCTGTGTAGCCCACACAGAGAGAAAACGCAATTAGAGCATTGACCAAATGATTGTGTGAACTAGTGATCGATAGGTAATCATAACCTAAGAGGGGCAGAGGCGGGCTGAGAGAAAAGGGGGCTCTGGTCATGGGTAAAAGATGTCAGTTTGCGCTATGGGTCTAGCATCCGCAACAAGCGCAAAATAACTATGTCTATCATTGATCACAAATATTGGTCCGTTCCATCATTCCTGTGCATGCAGTGACTTGAAGTGTCAAACTGAAACCATGTCCCTGTTTACATAATATAACAAGATAAGTGCGGCAATACATTGATAAACTTGTTAGTGAAAATGCAGTCATTATACAGTAGCAACAATGATCAGTGAGACAGCGCAGGCCACTAATGAAGTCTCTTGTTATAAGAGGGTTCAGAGGGCATTTCAGTGGTGCGCTCATTAGACCCAGTTATGCCGTTGTAAAGAAACTATTGACTTCTTAAATCACTGGATGTTGCTTACTATGCTACTCTTCTCAGAACAACACAAAAGGACACACAGTGCACTTAGTGTGTCACTTTGGAGTTGAGTTGTGTGATTGTGTGGGGCCAAGCGGTTGTGGGGAGTGAGACTTGGGTGGAAGGGCGTGTGGGATTGTTTTTAATGATTGTAAAGCACTTACCAGTACTGTTACATGTTTGCATGAAAAGCACTTTATGAATAAGGATTGATTGATTTGATTATTTATTTTTTTTTCTTTTCAAAAGTTCTACTTTAAAGAAAACATATTGCGCTTGAGCCTGCTATATAGTTATAATCTACCACACCCAGGGACTATTATGGTATCATACGAAAATTTTAACAATAACTATTTTCACGATATTCATCTAAAATGACTTAAGAAAAAAAAAAAAAAAACAGGTCCACTGACTTTTACGTTAGATATACATTAATATATGTCCTGCAATTGTTATTCACATTATATTGTATGTATGTATGTTGCAATATACAATTTATTATTTTTTATGTGCATTTATTTAGCTTTTTTCATCACATATGAACTAATACAGTTGTTTTTCTAACAGATAAACAGAGCCAGTCGTCGTGTCTGTGAGAGCGAGCGGTTTCTCTTTGCTGTTTTTGGGTTGGTGCATTGTGAAAGCAGATAGCAGACATGAACAGGAAGTATGCTCACTCTCACTTCCTCTTTGTGACACTGGCCTCACATGCATCAGCAGCACTTCCCTCTTTCACTCTGCCGCTCTTGTGTCTTATTGTCTCACCGAGTTGTTCAAAAAAACCTCTCCATCTCTGCGGTGACGCTTTGCTCTGTTTTCACATCTCTTTTTCTTAATGTGAATAGCTTAAAATGCATTATGCACCGCACTGGTTCACTCGTATCATGAATAAAATGACACAAAAAGGGGAGACAGATTTGGTCCTTTCACCATTCCCCACCAACAGGAGAGTACAGCTTTGTGTGCTATCACATATAATGGTTTTAAAAGCTATAACAATATGGCCTATTTAAACACACATTACCTTTTGTGTTTTTACTGTATTATACTCCAGGTGTTGTAGTTGGACTTTAGTTAGAGGAAAATAAAGCAATGGCCCCTGACATCTCTATTTCAATGGCACAACGGCTGGCACTTTATTACAAATGTCTCTGCTCTTAAGAGGATTTTATTTAGATTCAACTAGAAAATATGGTGAAATATTTAAAAGACTGAGCGGTTTACTTTAGTAGTATGAATATCATGGTTATACACAATAAAATGCAATTCAATACAATACAAAAAATAATTATTTGTTTCAGGTGGGCAGGTCACATGTACCAAAAGGTCAAAGGTCACGCAGAGCAGGAGCCAATTATAGCCAGCTAGGAGCCACCTGTGGTCACATCTGCACCGTGCCTATGTCAGGACCTTGTCACCATTAACTCTGGATGCCTTAGATATCAGAAAAGTATATAACAATGTGTCTGTGTATAAGCTGCGCCTCCCAGAGACCAGCAGAAAACAAAGACGTGGTATTTGCAGAGACCAAATCAGCTCCTTCTGCACATTAGGCTGTAGGATTCAGTCCCTGACCTATAATATGCAAAAAAGACTCGTGTTAGCTCTACAAATACAGACCCATAGTTGAGGTTTTTTTAGTTGATACATTCGAGTACCGTATTTTTCGGACTATAAGGCGCATCTAAAATCATTACATTTTCTCAAAAATCAACAGTGGCCTTATGTATGACCTTTGGTTGTGTTTACTAACCTCCAACCGATTTTATGTTGTTCACATTACGGCTAATAATGTATTACTGGGCGAGTCAGGAGGAGTAATATGTTGGCGACATATAGGGCGACTGTGCAACATACCGTATAGTTCTGCCGTGTGCTGTACAAGGACCCAAAATGCCACCATTACGATGCAGATTTCAGGTTTTGTATTTTTGTGTTATAAGGATGAGAACTTCGCACATCAATTCCTCAAAACGGGTGCGTTGGAGGAGAGAGAGCAACTCAAGAACATATAGAGAAATCCCGCACACCGTCTTACTTGCAAATAGTGAAGATTTATTAGGACATGCAATGTTTGGGCACTAGGCCTTCATCAGAAAAATAGAGAGTGAGAGCTCAGGTGGCCATCTTAAATAGGGTGTGGCAAGCACCCAAGGGTGGCAGGTCATAAAAGGCACAGTGAACCCAAAAAACACAACATAATTCGATTTCAAAGACAATCATTAAACAATATTAGTAATCATATTGCTCATAATAACAGAACAATTATAAAAATACAAAAATTCAACAGAAGAGTATCTGTTCTGTTGACTGGAGTTAGACTGGTGTGATATATACATAACTATAGATACACAAGGATCATATAACCCAGCCCATGTACAACCCAACAGAGACAAAGTGACAGACTATACATCTGTTATTTACAAGAAAATACCCAAATTAAAATCATCATTAAGACCTTTGGGAGCTAGAGTTTGGAGAGTATGGATCCAGAATGCCTCTCTTTGTTTGAGAAGACGGTCGTGGACTCCTCCTCTGGGTGGAGGAGGGATGCTCAATGCGCCACAGAAACGAAGTGAACAAATGTATTTTTGTGTTAAAACTGAACAATGTTGAGAGGGATCCGAGCATGTTTGATGCCCAAATCACCAACTGTTAAACTTGTTAACTTTTTGTGTTAGCTACAACTGAGAGTTATTGTAAATCACCTGATTATCCGACACACGTTTTGTTTCTCTTATTGCGCCTTATAATCCGATGCTCCTTATGTGTGGACAATGACACAACTGATATATTATTTGATACTGCGCCTTATAATCCGGTGCACTTTATAGCCTGAAAAATACGGAAATCCTTTATAATTAGTCTGTCTACGTGTCCAAATGCTCTGTTCCACCTTGTGAAGTTAACAGCTTTTTTTTAACCTTTAGTTCTGCAAAAATTGGCAATTCCAGGAAGTCCTCCAAATGATTCTAGTGCTGGTTTATCGAGAACTTCCTGTATTACCACATGACAGCAGGAGGTGGAATAGAGTGTTTTCTGTTTGAGAGAAAAAACATAGTCTAAATATGCAGCGTTTGCGTGTTAAACATGTGTGAATGAAACAAATACAACTCCAGGTATGTTTGTGATGAGGAAACAACGTTATAACTCACTTCTCCTCGGCTTTTAACTCAGTTTGAGAGACTATTTACCGTTTGTCACTGTTTGTTATGTGGCTTGTTTCGTTTTGCGCAGCACCGTCTGTGTTGTTTTTAAAGTTCTCTAGACATAAAATGGAGTTGAAAATGTTATAAATATCGCGGCATTATTGGGTTTGTTAATGTTAGCTGCGTTTACACCCAGCCACCGTCACCCACTCACTTACCCATAGGCATGAGTTTCCGTCTTGCCTGCAGTTCACAGGTCAGTTCAACCCAGCGCACTCCATTTCCCAGAGTGCCATGGGGCGGACAGAGGGCAGCGGTGTAGCTTGTTCGGGAGCTTGATAAAACGTGTTTCCTCTGTGCATGTGCGCGAGCGGAGCAGGAGGGGCAGGGTCACAGCTCATTGTGTGTGAGACTGTGAATTTGCTGGTTCACGATGGCACGCTGACAAGTGAGAGGATCATACATCATCCTGTGGCACGGGGATATTTATGGGGCTCTGGCAACACGGGCCCTGTTTGTGCGACGTGTGAGTGAAAGAGAAAGTGGGAACGCAAGATAGCACGTCGACTTACTTTTATGCAGTTCAACTTCAGCTCATAACTTAAGTCATTATGTCATGTTTTTGTCCTAGAGTCAGAGGAATTAGACTTGAGTTTCACGTTTAATGCTTTAAGGTTTTTTATGAAGTATAACCTACAACTTAAAGCCACAGTATGCAACTTTTTAGGCCAAAATAAAATAAAATAAAACATGCATTGTTATTTTTGAGGATTATTGCACAGAAAAAACAAACATACAAAAAATATACTTAAACCTTAAAAGTCGTTAGGGCAACTGTGCATGCATAAAACCTCAGAATTATGCTTTAAAACTTTATATTTCTATTTAATAATCCAAGATACATGCCACCTCCAGAAAGTTACATACTGATCTATAAGGAAATAAGTAAATGTGTGGAATAATTAATAAGGTATACTGTAGTTTACCTTAAAACAACATATCGACACCTTCCTAAAATAATTGCATTTTTCATGTTTTTCAGGAAACACAAAAAAATTCCCCCAAAATTGAAATTATGGCATAAATTAAGGCAAAATAAACTTGTGACTTAGGCGATTATTTTAGGAAGGTGACGATATATTGGTATGATGGCGTAAAGACATTAAAAAAATAATCAAAGTGAAAAACTGAATCAGCTTTTAACAGAGGTTCCTCTCTTGTTGTTAATTTTATTATATCTTTCATTTAAATGTCCTATATTATGTAAAATGGATCCCTGTGATGTTATCATGTTGTTACCTTCAATAAAAAACATATGGAGTTGTGTTTTGTTGTCAATCAATGGCTTTTAAACCCTAATATACGCATAAAAGAAGCAACGCAGATAAAAAGCTGGATATCTGTGTCTATGTTTGCATATGAATAGCGCGTACAAGCATGAAAAGGCACGATTTTAACAATGCGAACGCAGTATGTCAGGGCATTCTAAACATATAATGGTTCTGTAATTCCCATATTGACACTCGCTAACTTGACACGGCGCACAAACGCACACCTGGGATGTTCGCGGTGCAGTCACGGGTTGTCGACCGAAGCCAAAGCTCTGCTCCTAATGAAGCTCGCAGTAATAATGAGCGTTTGAGATGTCATCATGCCTGGATGTGTGCGCTTTATCCAGGCCGACTTTACTCCGCTGGCTCCTCTCCAGTGGGTGGGAGAGAAACAACCTGCCAAGTTATTGTTTCGTAACATTCGGCTCCGTTCTTGACAAGCGTGCACTGGCTTTACTGGCCGTAGAAAATTGTTGTTTCCCTGTCAGTCCTGAAGCAACGCCATCCTACACACTCTCACCTCGTGCTCCTGCTGTAGGGCTGAGTGAGAGGAAGCTGCAATGATCGCACAGAGGGACAGCCAGATGAGGGAAAGGAAAGACTGAAAAAATAAAATAAAATAAAATAAAAAAAATAAAATGTCAGCATGTGGGAAAGCTCACAGTGGTGTCATCACACTTGCCAAGGGCTTCGGTCACCCAATGTGTTAGCAATAAAGTTTGGAGCGGCACACACACACACACACACACACACACACATAGGCAGACAGTGTGGCTGGAGGAACATGATCATCTGTTTCTCATTGTTGTGGAATCTGAGTTGCACTAACTCCACGCCCGCTTCTCCTCGTCCATGTTTCTGAGTTCAGCCTAAACACACTTGATTTGAGGCTATGCTGAAACCCCAAGACCTTTTGCACAGATCGCTAATGCTAATGTTTTTGCATGGGTGTTGACCGGCCTAAGGAGTAGATAAAGTTAACTTGGACAAATAGAGACTGTGTATTTCAGCGTATTTTTTGATTGAACAAAAAGCAGGCAGATAATTTAGACTAGGCTAAATAAATAAATAAATCTAATAAATAATAATTAAAAACATACATGCAACCTTCATATATAGGCCACATTTTATTATACATTATATTGTCAGCTGACTGTTTTCTGTGTAATGAGTGAACGGTCAATCAAAACACTGTAAACCATATGACATCATTTCGACACCTTCCTAAAATAATCGCATAAGCCATTTTTTCAGGTTTTTCAGGAAACACAAAAAACTCCTCCCAAAATTGAAATTATGGCATAAATTATGGCAAAGTAAACTTAGGCAAAAAGTGACTTATTATTTTAGGCGATTATTTTAGGAAGGTGACAATATGACTCTCAGAGGCAAGAGGCATGACAGATTACTCCTCCATTTGTATATAGGGAGACCAGAAGTCTCTATTTACCTGGGACAGCAACAGTTTTGAGCCCTCTGTCCCCTCTGTACCAGCAGATTTATATAAAATCAGCAATTTGTCTCAGTTTCATACAAGAAATATCCCAAGTGTTCCTATTTTTGACCAATCTGAACCCTGCCAACAGTAAACATTGTCATAAATTGTCATTTGTTTAGCCAAAAAAACAAGCTTGAAAATGAACAGAACACAAAGAAAACCACACCGTTGCATTATTACCAACCGCCCCAAACCGGCACCAGTTTTTGATTTTGAAAATCTCGTCATCCTACACACATATACACACCAAATATCATAGCACAATAATAATAACAGCATATTAGGCCTTGAATGAATTACTTACTAGAGCATACACAGAGTCTCATTTAAAGCTATATACCAAATCAATATTTAATGTGTTGTTACAGAGTAGTTATGAAAAACACACACACACACAAATAAATAAACATCAAGCACTTTATCCAGTGCTTGCAAAGGCGATATTTAAATTGATTTAATCTTTGCCATGTGCCTTGTTCTATCTGGGGAATGCTCAGCTGTTTCCTATACACTGCATGCAGACGCCAACATTATTACCAACACAAATTATGACCTTGAATGGAGTGTAATTCTTTTTTCTGAACTGGATATGAAAAATGTGCAGTGTAATTATGTTTAATTTGTTTTTATTGCCAGCACCTCACTATATTGAGCATATAAGCACGCATTGGCCTTCCTATTTTTGCAGTGACACTTGAGAGCATGAATTACTGCTCCATTTAACAAACAGAGAAGTCAAATGTTCCAGGCCGGCCCACTGGCTGAAGACGGCTCCTTAATCCTTTACACGTGTTTATTCGGCATGTGAAATCTCCCCAACAAAGTTTTTTCAGCTTTAGTCACTGAACTCCATCCGACGCTGTAATAGTGCAGTGAGAAAGCTGGAGAGCGGGCGAGGTTGGGACACTGAGCTGCAGTTGACAGTCGGCTGTTTGAAGCTTATATCCAGAAAATATTTAGCGGGAGACATCTTAACACTCGCTTACTGCTTTTTTGCCTGGTCTGGTTCTTTGGGAAATCAGGTCACAGGAAATAAGCTGCATGTTCAACAGGCGCCACATCAAACTTGGGACTAAACTGGGGCTAAACCCAAAACAAAGTCGAGATTAGACCAGGACTGGACCAAATGCACATTAGGAATAAAATTGGGCCAGAAACAGAAGTGTGAATGCCCCAAGTGTGGTCCTGGGATTACATTATATCATATCACTGTAACAAAACAAACAAATACATGTTTTTTGTCCAAAAAGATAAACAGAGTATTTTTCAGAACCAGTATTTTCCTTTCAACTGTTAATGGTGAAGTCCTATGTGCCCTCTGTTCTTTCATGTTCCTCGATAGACCATCACCTTATTTTGCATTCATGTCTTTGTGCTGCATGTCGCTGGTAGAAATAGAGGGAAAATGAAAAGAATATTGCGAGATAAATATTTGGACGTGCATATTCAAATCTGCTTGTGTGTTGTACAGAGAAATGAGGGCTGCTCTGAGGTCAGCTCCAATACCTCGGGCCTAGATCAACATTAAAGAGGAACTGCTTCCCCTGCCTGATCCTAGTCTGCTCATTAAATATTAATGCTGCGTGTGAAAACCCTGGGAGCGTAGCCCGACCCAAATACAATTACAAGCAATAAACAGTAGTTCTGCTTTAATCACAAGAGCAGCGTTTACATGATTAATGCAATAAACTCCATCTCATATCGTGGTTATGAGCGGCAGCTCACAGCACACCGCCAGCTCTGTGATTATACACATGATTATGTTGATTTTTTTGTATTACCTCTTTTAATTTCCCTGTATCAAGGACTCTTTGTAGGTATTCATTGTAGGTGACATGGAGTGGGATTGCCCATAGGTTTGCTGTTTGAAATTCAGATTCATCATTTGCAGAATTACAACTTTAATGCAAATCTTCTATCCAATTTGAAGCTTATTGGAAAACAGTAAAACACAAGGCCTCATATCTGTACAGGTCTAGATTTTTACCAGAATATCTTCCACAAATCTGTAACTATTTGGAACTAATGCACATTTGGACATTTGCACAAATGGACATTTTCTAACAACTATTTTCAAGTGAAATGAAAAGACTGACACCTTTGATTGCTCATACCCACACTTGATTAGACAAAAAACTGTAGGCTGTGAGTTGCAGAGGTGTGATTAGGGGAGGACGTTTAAGAAGCGAGGCCCTCGACCCTGGTTTTACTCTTACTTCACTTGTAGAAAGTCTGAATAAGATAAGGCTGCTTAATGACACATCTAATCTCCACTGCATTTACGTCATGGGCTCCTCTAGTAAAATGTGCCTTTTGCATGTGTCAGATTTTTGCATTTTTACATAAGCATTGCACCCTTGATTAAATGTGGAGTCTTGTCACCATGGAGATGTTACTGTTTGGCCTGAATGTTCCACAGTGCACAGTGTTGTACTGTGGAACATTCAACACTATGTAAGCATATATTTTATATTTGTTTTTAGCACTATATGAACCTAGTTTCCTTACTTGCACCCAATAAGTTCTGAATAAGAAAACAAAACAAGACTTGTAAATAAAAGTTACAAACCATAGAAACTGTTTACCCAGAATGTTCCACAGTACAGCATCATATAGCATCAAAACCAACATGTTCATATAGTTCTATTATATATACAAATCAGATAAGGAAATAGAAATAAAGTATCCTCTAAAGTGACTCAACTTCTTGTGACGCTTGTGATGTGAATTCAGATAAATCTTTATTTTCTGAACTAAAAATATCAACAATATGGAAAAAAGAGGTTCTTCCATTCATCAAATTACAGCAAAACTTTACTTTTTCATTATCTCTTATTCAGTCTCGTCTCACGCATAAGGTGAGTTTATGTGAAAATAAATGTAGCTACAGACAGATTTTCCACACAATAAATTTAATGTGCACTAATATGAAATGACTTCTTGAAATCGTGACTCAAAAAAGTTGATGTTATCTTTGTTTGGGTAAAATGAAATCATGTCCAATAAAAACAACAATGATTTGGTTTTGTCTAAATCTTCCCATTTAATACCATATATCCATGTGTCTCTAATTACAGGCAAATCATTTAATGCACTAGTCAGGAGAAATATTTTTATCTAAATAGAACAAATGAACAAAGTAGGAAGAACTAAACTGCCTTATTTTGTGTTACTTTTTATGTAAATTTGGGGAAAGTTTAAAAAATCTCTTATTCCTTTTCATTGAACTGAATCTCCATATCCATATTGAATTGAGCAGGTGATCCAGAATAAGAGCTGAGAGAATGAAGGTAAAAGAGAGAATCCTGAGAACACAAAGGCAATCTGATATTTATGAGGACGGGCCCCAGCAGAGAGAAGAGTGAGCGAGCACGGACCTGTGTGATACATGCAACTTCCCACAATCATTAAAAACAATGTGCAGATAAAATCTCTTACTTGGAAAATGATCCATATCAGCAAATATTGCAACACTTTCAATTATCCAAATCGTTTAGCAAAAGTGAATGTATTATAAAATGCTTAAATATTTTAAATAAATCTCAAGACTAACATCAAGAACTGTTATGTCTGTTCTAAATTACACACAGCTGACTCTTGTGAGCTATAAGCCAGGTTACAATTCTTACCTTATTAAAAACACACTTCTTAAAAATGCTTAATTCACATGTGTTTGAGTATAAACCTTTATTATTAGTCTGTTCCACCTTGTGATGTCATTAAGTGGTAGTTTTCAAGTTGACCACTACCATGATTCTAGTGAAGGTGAATGGAGTTTAAAAACACAAAGTGGAACAGAGTATTTTCTGTTTGAGAGAAGAACCTATATATCCAAGGTGTGTGTGTGTGTGTGTGTTAAACATGTGGGGATGAAACAAAACACAGTTCCAGGTATGTTTGATGAGGAAACAACATTATAATTATAATATAGGCTCTTTAAAGTGTGCCCTTTAAAGAGCCTATATTATAACTATAATAGGCTGTATAAAGGGCACTCTTCTCTATAATAATCATCATAATCTACAGCATCACCTGAGCTGACTTTAGTGCAGCAAACACTAAGTCCACATTTTTCACTCTGGTGTCCTGAGTCTGAATCCTCTCCTCAGCAGGTTGTCATACTCTGCCCGGCGACAGTCCGAGGCCCCTGACACTCTGTTCCACTGCTCAGACCCATGTGTCAGCTGTCTCATTAGTGCTGAACGCTGGAGGAGACACACACACACACACACACGCACGCACGCACACACGCGCGCACATGCGCGCACACACACACACACACACACACACACACACAAGATCAGAAACACACTCAAACCCAAAGCTGGAGGACAGTCTCTTGGCAAACTATCAATCACACATGATTAGCTGCTAATTTTGCGTGCGCGAGCTACGATGCTAACGAGTAGGCTGATAATGACCCTGATGTGTCATTATTAATAATTACAGGTTGCAGGAGACGCCGTTTTTTCCAGTTATTTACCGTGAACAAGCGTGAGATTACGAACAACAAACTCCACACCTGCCCTCCCCTCCTCGTCCTCTCCTTCTGAAGTGTGATCTGGGTGAGCTTCATCAAACTGTGTAGCAGCAAATTGAATGGCTTTGATGGAAGGGCCTTGTCCATCTGCTTGTCCTCTCTGTGTGCTTTGAGAGCTTCCATTCAAAGAGCGTCTATCATATACACACACACACACACACACACTCACACACACGCACACACACACACACACACACACACGCACACACACACAGACACACACACGCACGCACACATACATCCACAGACACACACACGCACACAGGCGCGCACACACACATGCACACACACAGACAC
>JACN01048688.1:0-18628 GCA_000787155.1 Scartelaos histophorus | reverse complement strand
TCTTTAACCATGTAATCAAAAGAAGAATGGTGTATTGTTATGGATCATACGTAATATAAAAAACTAAAACAAATTGCATACTAGAACCCATTATGCATAGCAGAATTTCATACAGAAATGCATGATCCCAGTGTTTTACAAAGTGTGCATTAGTTCATTGTTTAGAACAAAATGGTTTTGATATGTCGTCATTTTCTCATGGACAAAGTTTGCAAAGGTCTGGAGAGCTGTTAAAATCGCAGTCTGCCATCTGCTCTAATGTTATTACACTGTGTCTTTGCCCCTCCCTGCCCTGAGATGATATTTAATAAAGTGTGAAATAGAGAATGGCAGAGCAGTTGGGGAAAGCCAGGCTGCAGTCGTGGGTCTGGTTTCAGTCGAAGACAAACTGCTGCACCTGCACTAACCCCAACCCCCCCCCAAAAAAAATTAAATAAAATAAAAAATTCTGTTCTGAGTGATGTGGACACATATTTTTTTCAACTTGTATTTTACCAGGTACATGTGAACTAATTCTCATTTACAAATTTAACCTGGACAAGAAGCCCCAGCAGTAAAAATGCATAAATTGCAGACTGACAGATTGAAATGAACACCTGTATTCAATAATACTCGAACACGGTGGACAGTTTTAAATTTAACGCCCCATTTTTTTAGAGGTATGTTATTCCGTGTTTTATTGAAGTGTTCAATTTGGCTCTGTTAGCCTGCAGAGGTTTGAGAATCCTGTGAACACTTCTTTCTGAAACTGGTAGAAAAATCAGCCTTGGGCCAAAAAACTCTTTTGGTAAGATCTGTGAATGATTTATATATTAACAGTGATATAATCCTTCATAAATAATCCAAGGTAAGCGTCACTAGAGGGTCTGTTTGAAGACAAAGTTGGTGAGTTACTTTGAAAGCTAAAGTTTGTGTTCTGTCTGTCCCAGGTGATAAGTATTGGGTTTTTAAGGAGGTTACAGCTGAGCCCGGGTACCCACACAGCCTGGTGGAATTGGGCAGCTGCCTCCCCAAAGACGGCATCGATACGGCACTGCGGTGGGAACCAGTAGGCAAAACGTACTTCTTCAAAGGAGACCAGTACTGGCGCTACAACGAGGAAAAGAAAACTGCAGATCCAGGCTACCCCAAACCGATCACGGTGTGGAAAGGGATCCCCAGCTCACCGCAAGGAGCCTTCATCAGCAAAGAAGGATGTAAGTCAGAGCAGATAGTGACGGGATCTTTGCAATTGTAATTATTCATTTTATCATTTATATTTTGAGTGATTAAAGCTACAAGTGTATCTCTATCTATTATTTTTATGCTTTTTTTGAGCGTAAATGTGTGTAAGTAAGACAGAGATAAAGATTTAACAATGAAATCTGATTAATGAGGCATCCAAATGATCCCATATTGTCATGAACGCATTGCTAAGAGTGTGTGTATGTGTGTGTGTGTGTGTGTGTATATGTGTCACAGTAAACGACATGTGGATGTTTCAGTTATTCCCTTTTCACATGAATGAATACAGACATTATTTTGCATATGAGTCTTGACCATTGAACAAAAATGCCTGAAACCACATTCTTTTACTGATGGAGAAATGCTTATGACATCTTGTTTAAAAACACCCATGCTGATTCAGATTTAATTATTTGCTGTCTTATTAGTATTTGATATAAGATATTTAACTCTTCCATACATCATATTCTTCTGATCTCTTTGTCTCACCAGACTACACCTACTTCTACAAGGGCAAAGACTACTGGAAGTTTGACAACCAGAAGCTCACAGTGGACCCTGGATACCCCAAGTCCATTTTGCGTGACTGGATGGGCTGTGACCAGTCAGACATTGAGCGCTTGGGGGGCAGTGGTAACCGAGGAGACCGTCAGCTGCCTCTAGATGATGTGGACATCATGGTCACCATCAACGATGTCCCGACGACTGTCAATGCCATCGCCGTGGTGATCCCCTGCATCCTTTCTCTGTGCATCTTGGTCTTGGTTTACACCATTTTTCAGTTCAAAAACAAAGGAGTCCAACAGAACACAATGACACAGCAGTACTACAAGTACCCAGTGCAGGAGTGGGTATGACAGGCCATCAAAATGTACTGACCAAAATCAGGTTGTAATGTTCTCTGCCAGCTCAATTCGACTTAAGGCAGGAAACACAAGCTTATACATTGGAACCTCAATGCTTAAAGACGCTAACGTGTTAGCGAGGGGTAAACGTCGCAAGAACTTGTGCCTGTTTGTGCCACAAAAAAAAAAACAACAACAACAACAAACAAACAAAAAAAAAAAACAACAACTTGCTGTTGCCATGGTTTCCACGACTCCTGGTCAGACAAAGACTTAAAGAGTTTGTGGATGATGCTTAAAAAAGAAACAGACGATTTCTTCTCGGACCTACAACATGTGACTTTTCTTCTCAGTGAAAATACAAATTAAATCAGGCCAGACATTTTCAAGTTTGTCTTACAAATGCTTAAACATGTGAACGACTTCAAGATACAAACCATATGAAAAATCTACACAGTTGTTAGACGGCCATACCTAAAAGAACAAAGCAGGGGTCTCAACTCAGATATGAACATGTATTTATGCTTAGAAACATTATTCAAAGAGGACCTTTTTCTTTTTTCACTAAAACCACAGGCATACTACTAAATACATGAAAATGAGCTGACAAAGGCAATGAAGATACATTATATTAGTCAACAAAAGCCATTTAACACTTAACCTTAAAGCTTTGTGGTTCATACACATATTTATATTTTTTAGCCTGTGGAATTAAAAATAAGAGAATGAAAAGTGACAGACATGTTACCTTATGTCCTTTCTTAGCGAGAGCACAGAACCCTAAAGAGAACCAGTAGAGGGAAGGTGACTATGACTCTTTATTAGTATTCTGGACGTGTTTCAACATCGACGTAGCTTAATGAAGTACTTCTTTTAGCTCTAATAGGCTCTGCTCAGAGCCGCACACTTTTAATACCAGTGTCCACGCGTGTCTTTTATTTTTTGTCCATTAGGTCTTGCCTATTTGATACCTCATCTGCCAAACCTTCCTGCATTTTAACATATTTTTTTCTATATATTTGTGCTTCCCGTGTTACTTTTTTTGTTTTGCAGTTATTTTAATCAACAGGCAATCAGACCAGGCTTGTGATGTCCAAACTACAATTGGGCCAAGCCGTGGTTTGTATTGTCGCTTTCACCAAGTATCGCGTGTTAATTTATATTTTCACCCTTTCGGTTGAAGTTGAAGCATGAATATCCACATTAATGAAGCTCTGACCTCTTGGTTGTCGATTGAAACGTGTCATGAAGACCCTTTTGGAAAAGTGCTGAAGCATTGCAAAACTGCTGCCCTGTGGTTTGGAGCATAAAGCATTCTTTATTTAAACACACCGGCTCCTCATTTAAATGTCATTAACTCTCAAATGGCTCATAAATGGTTCATTTAGCGGCCATTTAACTCTGCAGAGGCGTGCTGGAGTTCCCCGTCTATGACCCCCACACTCCTGGCTGAACTTAGCGTTTTTAGGGATATTCGTGACCACTCAGTTAGTTTCTGTTAAAATCTTATATAATTATCTTTAATAGGAATGTAAATGTTACTTCTTCTTCCTTTGATGCAGTTCCAGTCTCATGCATTGCACATCACTGAAATTATCTTATGTAAAAATATGAAGTCTTTGTCTCCCCGTGTGCTCCTGCCCTTCCTCCCTCCAATTGTTCCCGTTCCCACATTGAGCCTTACTCACTGAGCGCCCTGTCCTACAGTAATTGAATGTGTTCTTGGTGCATAACCGTGCAATTACTGGCCGCTGTCGTGAGCAGTTCAGCACATGCAGCATTCAGCACAAATCAATGCAGTTCAATACCCTGCAGCGCTATTTGGACATGGGGAAAAACACATATTTTGTTCTTTCAAGTGAGACTACAAACGCGAAATAAGACATTCCATTCCAGGTACTTGAAAAAAAAAATCCACAGTTCAGGTTTTTGCTTATAGATGCATGAATGTCAATGGAGTCATATTGTTTACTCAGTTTATTCAGTGGGCAGAGATGCATAGAGCAGATCAATACAAGTGAATAGGCAAAAACTACATTACCAATCATCCACAAAGGACAAGCTTGGGGCATATTTTATTATTGATGTGTTATGTGTGAAGACTTCATAGAGCTATAAGCTAAAGAAGCAGAGAGGAGCAGGGACGGATGCTTTTTTCCCCTGTAGATAAATAGTCTTATTCTTGAATTTGCTTGTTTGTATAAACTGAACTGAAGAGGAAGTGTCAAGTGTGCCCACCTATAACATCTGAACCAAGATTATGAGCTCATTTATGTCATAATTCCCAGAGAAACTGTTATGTAAGCCTTGAAGTAAAATTGTAATTGCTAAAAAAGATTTAATTACATTGAACCACAACACTTAACTTTCATAAGCTGTACAAATTAAAGTGGTTGCTTTTAGAACTATGGGCTTCTACTGTTTCTACATTATGGTTGATTTTAGTGAAAATTGGCAAATCTTCTTCTTGGCACCACTGAGCCGACCTTACTTAATTTACTGTCTTCCTTAATACTTCAGCGAGGAGTATTTTTCTGCTTTAATGATAAATTCAGTTCCCTTCTTTGTGGTTGGGGTAGTTCTTATTGAGCAGGTTCATTAAGTAAAGCGGGGCCATAATAACCTTGACCCATTAAGATGGTTCTCGACTATAGTTAGTGTTTGTGCAGCTTTTACCCGATGGTGGAGCCTGCGGCTGCTGGTTTGGTGTGTTGGTTATCAGATATCATGCTGTAAATTAAAAGGCGAGTGGAGTTTACCCTAGAGGACACTGGGCTGATAGAGGTGGCTCCACTCCACTGTTACACACCCACAACTTACAATGATCATACATCTCATTTATTCCACCTATTCATTTACAGTATGTAGATGTTTTTCATTCTTTCCTCGCAGAAATGAATACAACATTATGCTCTTTACACCGTCATTCTAGGAATTTTTGAAAACTCAAAAATCAAGCGTAGTCATTTGTGCATTTCGTGAACATATAGAAAAGTGCCTTGCTTAAGGACACAACAGTTCATTCTATTTTGTATCTATGACCAGTAGGGGTGTTAGCCTTGGCTTCTTATTCTGCTTTATTGTTGCAAACAGTAACGCTAACAGAACATCTAAAGAGGATGATATAAGTGCAACTTTGTGAAGCAATAGAAAGGTAATTAGTTGATTAAAATAGTACTCATCATTATATGAACTTAAAAAAGAGTATATAGTATATAAGTATTTACTGAGATTGCTGTTTAAATAACATGTATATCAGCAGATGTCTGTGGAAACAGAAGAAAGTTAACCTACATACAGTAAACACAGTGGCAGTATTATTTATATGGCACATAACACTTTTGAAGGTGAACAGACTCAGACCAATTACCATGTTTCGTTTTCAAGATCTCTATTTGGAAAAAAGCATTTTAACCAGGTGCATAGTTTAAACATGTTGACCTGACACTGAAATGTAGAAGGTTAAGGTTATGCTGGGGATTATGCAAACCTGCTTTCAAACTTTACAGTTATTTGTTGCTGTGTGTAAAAGGTCCTCTGTAAATAAGCTGCTCTTGAGATTTTTCACAGACTTGACACAACCGGACAACGAGATGTCAACACCGATCAGTTTTCTGCCTAAAACACTGTTTCTGTATCCTTCCCAAATACACTGTTCATTTGTATGGAAGATACTGGTGCTGCTGATAGATCTTAGCTGCAGTTGTCCCGAGTCAGAAAGTAGATGTAGTTATTTTTATATCACTCGAGCTGGAGGACACTGCCTGAGATGTCAACGGGAAAGCGACACAAACACGGAGCGATTCATTCAACATGTTTTAAAGACCAGTCGCACGACATGTCCAAGCAAAGGGATTCTCCTGCAGATGTTTACAAGGAGCTGCATGGTGAAAAACATGCTATACACATTTCTACCGTATTCATTGGTTTCAGCTTCCTGTTATGGACTTTTCACAATCCAGAAGATACGATGTTTTGTTTTAAATTTGTTATTACGACAATAACAATCTTAATTTTTCATCATTCTTAACCCCAAGTGTTCTGTCCAGTCTCGGGCAAAGTTCACTGTGAGTTTGGGTGCGGCACGAGGCTAAATCTTCATTAAATTAGCCTGCTGTTGCCTTTCCTTTCTAATCCTCTTTTTAGAACAACAAAATAAATACATAGGAAAATAAAACATATCAAAGGTCGTCTGATCAAACTTTTGAAATAAAACAGATTTACTGAAGTCCTTTGGGTAACATGACTATGGATTAGTACTTTTAGTCACATCTGCTATAGCTTTAAGAGATCTTTTTTCTGTAAATACTGTTTAAACTTTGACTGCTTTTTTGATTAAATGGGTTGGTTATAAAATATTAAAAAAATGATTATATAAAAAAATAATCATGCCACTCTTTACAAAATGATACACCTTTTGTTTTGAGGGGTTTTGTTATGTTTCTAGTCAGATTTCCTGTCTTTATAGAGAGAACAACTGAAATCTTTCATTATTTAACAATTAATCTTTTGCACATTTTTATGACAACGGTTATGGCAGAGGCATGTTTACGTTCATAACTTGAAAAGACTTTTGCAGTATATTGTTTTACTATTTAAATGCCAACTGGAGCATACGATTTTTTATAATATTGTTTGGTTTTAATGTCCCACACCAGTTATATACCAATAACACTATGTTCTGTTAACTATTAAATGTCAATAAAAGTGAAAACTTCAATGTCTCATAATATCTGTTTCTTCTGACTCAGTGACTCAGTTCTGACTGTGCTGATGTGCACAAATACAAACCCATACTCAACACTGTAATGCATTAAAATAAATAAATAGAATGGATTTTAATTCTGCGCATTAGTGTAACATTAATATATTTAAAAATTTGGCATGACAACACAAGCCCAGTATCAAATATGTCTGATCACATTTGAACAATCTGAATTTAAACACTATTTTACTCTAAATCACAAGTCCCTAACCAACAATCCAGGGCCTAAGACCAGGCTATGGATCATCTGGTACTGGGCTCCAGGGAAAAATATTTTATAAAAAGTTGTAACTTAACCTGAAGAACAAACATGATTATTAAGACCATTTTAGACCAAAGACCAAACTATGATTAAGAGTTATTCAATTCAATTTATTTTTGTATAGCCCAAAATCATAACAACAGTTATCTCGGCGGGCTTCACAAAATTGTCAAATTAGCAAACAAAAATGTCAGAGAATGAAGCAGAATAAGAAAATAATAATCATTAATAATTAATCATTCAAAAATACAGAATGTCCAACAACAAGCAGGCAAATGGATAATTGTCCCAGCATCTCCTGTCCTTAGACCCTCCTTCATCGGCAAGAAAAAACTCGAAAAAAAAAAACCCAGTGGGAAAAAAACGAGAAACCTCAAGGAGAACCACAGTGAAGGAGAGATCCACTCCCATGGACGAACAGGCATAGATGGCCAGGACGAATCCACTGCCAATAAGGTTGTAAGTATTTTGTGCTGTTGATAAAGACCCTGAGGCCTCCACAGGTTCTGAAAAAATGTTTTAATACTGATTTTTACAAGAAAAGATTGGGGATCGCTGCTCTGAATAACTTTAGATTGAATTTATACATTGAGTTAGTATTTCTATCCATTATTAGTTTACTAAATCTCCATGACTATTACCGGCATTTGAGGGGCTGCTGAAAATGACCCTCTGGGATTTACATTTCCTCCTATGCTGATGCACAAAACATTTACAGAGAAAAGAAAAGGAGCTTTCCAACCAGCACCAGCATTCTTCTGAAGCAAGCATTTGTTATTTTTGTTTTGATGAAAATTGATTTTAGGCTGCGACATCATATTTTTATTTTGGATTTAACATAAAAAGTAAGTTAATTATATTTACAAAATAAAGAGACACAGTTGTAAAACTTGTCACACCAAGCAAAGATTTGGTGAGTATAAACAGTTTTATATCAGGTCTATAATAGTAATATTTAGGTTCAAAATAGGACTCATTCATCAACGTTCATCATCACAAATTCACATATTATTTCCAGTCTTCCAGTTTTCCTCATCTATTAGTCGCACATTTTGTCCCAGCAGATCAATACCAGTTTGTGCATGAAATCATGAAGCTCATATTGTCCACAGTCCTGTTTCCCATCTTGCACTGGGGCATTTCTCCGCTGTATGTATCTGTTGGCAAAATAAAAATTGGTGGAATAATTCATATTGATACAAAAGTTGTTGGTGCAAACAAAAGTTTATAAAATAACAAAAATGACAAAATAGTGAATCACCCATAATTATGTCGACCCTTCACCATTCTAGGAAATGCAACCTGTTTATAAAGAAACTGGTCGATCTTATATGTGGTTACCTTGTTTCTCAGCAGGTTGTTTGCTGTCAGGGCTGTTCGACTCCTCTTTACTTTCATGCTTTTCCTTGTCTTTGTTCTGAATGCTCTGGTCTCCTCCCATTGTTTAATTCCTGTCCTGCATATTTAAGCAAAGATGAATTAGGAACCAAAAAATAAGAGTTATATTTATTTTCTATTTGCTTTTCACCACAAACAACTATAGAATTTAAAGTTTATGGTAAATTTTACTTTTTATTTTACTGAATGTTATTAAATGGCAGAAATAATGTATCAGGTGAGTGTGTAACATAGTGTTAGGGAGAAGAAAATGAGAGGAGATGGGACAGAGGGAAAGTGGATGGTATCAGCGCCACCTCTGATTATCAGGTCGGACATCTTTAATCCTGTCCAGACGCATCCATCTGGGATGCCAATGCAATCACACACTATACTATCACTTAGTGGAGACGAGCGATGGGATCACCGTACACTTCAGCTGCTAGTCCCTCACAGCCTCCTCATGGTCTGTGCTGTAATGTTCTGGACTATTACAGAGGAAGTTTGGTTTATGGTGGTTGTTTTGGCAGTGGATCACTGGAACTATTGCATGTGAAGATTTTTACTTTGAAGAAGTTTACAAATATCACTTATTCTAAGTGTTACCTCTTTCTCTCTCTATGTTATTTTGTATGAGGAGTTTTTCCCCTTTCTCTGAGGACGGCTCAGGACCTGGTGTGACCTGCACTGGTCCCTCAGACCAGACTCACTCTCATGCTGTGCTCCTGCCAACCAAGACCTCAAGGCTTTCATTCTTTGGGCATCCATATATGTAACTCATGACGTGCTTTGAAGTCTTGACATATACCTGAGAATGGTTATTCAATTAGTCAACTAAATAAATTAGTTGACAATGATTTTAATAGACAAACTTGATTTGCTGTTGTTCACTTGTTTCAGTCCCAAATAAAAGCTTTTTATATTCTCAATAGGCTATGAAGATACATTAAACAAGCTTAGAGGATTTTGGCTGGAAAATAAGCTAAACTGCATTAACAGGAGTCTCTTTACCTGTATGTTTAGTGTAAAATAGAGGCAGAGTAGGACATGTTACTCCTGAGCTCAAGTTCATCCGTCACGGGCCTGACTCATGTTGTTTACATGAACCTCCTACAGCATGGGTCTATTAAAATAACACAGTCCTACAGGGAGACTGAGCTGTGGCGTTAGCTTAGCCCTCAGAGCACAGGACACTAGCATTAAAGAAAGGAATGTCAGCCCACCTAAATGAGGAGACCCCAAGACTCGTCCGTCTCTCGGCTCTGGATTACCCACGGGCTCGTCTCTAATGTCTCCAGTAATGTCGCCCTTTCACACTTTACACTTTACACTAGTCTGTATGAGCCAACGATCATTTAAGACGCGTCTTTTTGATTCCGATACCAAAATTAATTTAATCAAAGGCTGTAGTGATTCCTCAGTACCTTAAAAATAGTAAAACCTCTGGTTTCATGAGCCTGTGGTGACCCCTCCGCCCCCATGTCCGCCCCTCGCTCACGTGAGGCCAGTGAAGTGATGCGTTTACGTGGCCTCGGAAACTTGGTCAATCCAACTGGGAAAAAAACAACACGGTCTGAAAAATTCGTTTGGTATTGGAAGACAGCGAGGTGACAAACTGAAAGGGATTCTTTCACAAATGAAACATACTTAAGACAACTTTCCAATGGATCAACAAAGATAATCAAGTTGTACTCATGCATATTGTTGTCGTTGTTGCAGGTGCGTTTCACCTCCTGCTCTCGTGAACGTTATCTTAGAGTTTCCGAGGTCACTTGGACGCAGCAGTGTCCATAAACAGCGCGTCACACAGAAAAGGGCCGTGATTGGCTCAAAGCAACAATTGAGATCTGCAGGATGGAGGAGATGTGCCCGCAGTTGCCATGCAGGTTCTACAGGGGGGTGGACCAGACACTCGGACACTCTTAATAGATCCATGACTCCGACTTAAGTTAAGCAATGTAATAGAAATTATAATGGTAGAAGCCCTTTTCTCTGTGGCCTGATACTCAATACTGATACTTTTTTCATACATAATGTCACCCAGGGCTGAGGAGCAATAATCCCCAATTCTCTTTTTTTATTTGAATATTTAACCTAATTCAAAACTGTAATAGTTGAGTATGAAAAGCTCAAACAAAATGTATTTAGTCGGACAGCTGTTTTTTTAAAAGTCCTCAAACTGTGCCTCAGTGCCTAAGTATTCCTCTGTGAGAGAGAGAGGAAGAGAAACAGTCTACTTCAGTATAACTGCAATACCTGGTTGAACATGGATGTCAAAACTGAATAAACTACTTAACCAAAACTACCAAACCAACTACCAAAATTGCATTAACTGCGTTCTAGATCCTTCTACTATATATTCTGTTAATCTTGTATAATCTACAGGTTGACATCATAGTCTGTAATTTATTTGTAATAGTTTACAAATATATCATCAATAAATAATTAAGAAATAGTAAAATTGTAAAGTAACCAGTACCTTTTTTGTTCACGTCCTACGTCATCACGTTAACTCTGGAGCGGAAGTGAACACGTGTGGAGGAGTCGACGCGCATGTTAGAAGGCCAGAAATATTACTTCGGTACTTTTATGTTATTTTTCCATCACGAATCAAAAACATTATGGATTACGTGTGTTTATCGTTAGCTCTGTTACGTTGAAAAGGGTGTGCGTCGTTGGTTGTTGTATCTTGAGCTCTTGTCTGCTATTTCTGTGATTTTACTGTTAGCATATCCACAGCTAGCAAAGTCCACTGTTTTCTTTTACTCTTATCTAATTTCTTTTACTGTATTAATTATATTCCTTTTCCCTTCACAGAAACCATATTCTTTCTTCACAATGGCTGTCAGAGCAGCATTTGAGAAAAATAATGAAATCGGATGTTTTGCGAAACTAACTAACGCTTATTGTCTGGTGGCTGTCGGTGGAACCGAAACATTTTACAGGTATTTATTTTTTGAGATCGGGTAAAACATGTATTAACCATTTGACTTGTGTAATGATCAAGTAACGTTGGCAGTGACACATTTCAGCCACAGAACTGTATGAACTGTGTGAATCATTCACCTTATCAAATGTTATTTTTTATCATTAAGAATATGCTGAAACGGTCTCGATGTGTCAGATGTTGTAGAAAGCTGATCAAAAAGTGTATGTATTTTTGTCCACAGTGTGTTCGAAGGTGAACTGTCAGAAACCATCCCAGTAGTTCATGCATCAATAGCAGGTTTACGCATCATTGGGAGAATGTCCGTAGGTAAGTGTCTTGTTGAGTTGTTGTATTTCATGTACTTAGTAATAGTGCTCATTGGTATTAGTTTTCTATATCTTATATCCTTTATGGAGGATTTTATTTAATTTTTTTTTTTAATTTGTAGGAAACCGTCATGGCCTTCTTCTTCCTAACAGCACAACAGATCAGGAGCTCCAGCACATTAGAAACTGCCTTCCAGACCAAGTGAAAATTCAAAGAGTTGAGGAGAGGTTGTCTGCTCTTGGGAATGTCATAGCCTGCAATGACTATGTTGCACTGATCCATCCCGATCTTGACAGAGTGAGAAATGCCTCTTATGGATGGACAAAGTATGTTTATACAATTGTCCTTGACAAACTTCTTTCATCAGGAAACAGAAGAAATCCTCGCAGACACACTAAAAGTAGAAGTTTTCCGACAGACTGTGGCAGAGCAGGTGTTAGTTGGTTCTTACTGCGCGTTCAGTAACCAAGGAGGTTTAGTCCATCCCAAGACATCGGTACAAGACCAGGATGAGTTGTCTTCCTTACTACAAGTTCCTCTTGTGGTGAGTGGTGATATTGGAATACCTACATAATTTGGAGCAGCAGCCAAAGATCAAACTCAATAAGTGCACAGTTATACTTAACTCTGAATCTGACATCCATACTTTGATATGAACTTTGTGGTGGAAGAAATAAGCTTACTTTGGATTTCAAAGTCATTTTGTGTTTTTAGAATAATGCAAAGTACAGTGAATTTAAATTGTAACATTAATACGTGTAGTTGCTTTCCTTAAATTGTTCAACGTCTTAATTTCAGGCTGGTACAGTGAACCGAGGCAGTGAGGTGATTGCAGCTGGAATGGTGGTGAATGACTGGTGTGCTTTCTGTGGGCTGGACACCACAAGCACAGAGCTGTCGGTCATTGAGAGTGTATTCAGACTGAGTGACTCCGCACAGCCTTCAGCCATCGCCACCAGCATGAGGGACTCACTGATTGACAGGTAAAAACACTTTTAATTTGGCAGAGCCCACTGTCCATTTCATGGCATATTGTTGTAGTTTATTGTTTATGGTTCACTTTACCAATCACCAATTCTCTATGCTGCTACTGGTGTAACAATAATAAACAGATTTGCCAATGTCAACACAATATACAGTTTCACATTGGGATCAAGTGGTTCATGTTTTCTGGTAGACATGATACATTTTGTAATTACATTTACATTTTGTAATTAAGTTTCTAGTGGATAGAGCCACATGACCCACCCTACTGTATGTATTTTCTCTGCTTGATTACGCACATCATTCCTGTACAAAATGTGAATGTTTCAGTACAACTTAATGTAACAAATTTGAAGAAACTAAGGGTCTGAATAAATACTCAGGGCACCAGTGTACCAGTATACGGGACATGTTAGAATAACCAACTTTAATTTTGACAATTTTTAACCTTTTCTCTTTTTTTTTCTTGTAGCATGGCATAAACCCTGGAAACCTCTGAAGCAGATTCCAATAATCATGTTAAATATGTTGTCTGATCCCAAAACTTTCATCAAAACAATGCCTTTTATGTAAATGCAGGCAGCTTCATACTCACACCTGTAACACCCAGGTTATAGTCATGTGACTCACTATATATAAATTGTGGGATGAAATGAACAAAACCGATAAATACTCCTGCTGTATTAAGTTCTGTAGTCACTACATGCACTCAACATGTACAAGACTTGTTGTAAATTGTGTGAAATAACTTCTTCTTTTGCACAAATATACAGTCTGAAATGGTAAAATAAATGTTTTTGGGATAATGCTTCACACAACATGACCATATGAAATTTCTCTTGTATAAACAAATCATCCTTTCAAGTCTACTGTAAACTAATGAACTCTTTTCAAATAAAAGGTAATTTTTATGTTTGTGCATCTTTTAGTTGACCAGATAGTGCAGTTAAGAAAACACCATGTAAGGTGATAACATATTGAATGATTAAAAGCCATATATAAAATGTAAGCAATATAATAAAAGCACTAGTAAACGCAATTTTAAAGGCAACTTTTTTTTTTTAATTGGCAAATGCTTTGAATAAGGTAGCAATGCATTTACTGTATATACAGAACACTTTCAAAGTGTGACAGTATAAGAAGCCTAAGACAGTTTGTAATACATTTGATTATAGGATCCTTTATACACTTAAAATTTCAAACACACTTAATTTCAGTTTTTGGTATGGGAGACTTCTATAAAAACTCAGAACTAAAACAATATGGTCAAATCTGTAACACAGTTAAAAAAATCAACATGCTAAATTTGTAGTGCATCACAACCTGTTTTTATATAAAGTGTTTAAAACAAAGTAGATTGAAGAGGAGCAGAGAAATATGTAGCAGATAAAAAAACAATTTTACTAAAGATAAGGTAAATTTGGGAAAAAAGTCAACCCCCATGCCCTTTTTTATTAATTTATGTGCAAAAGAAGCTCATTCATTTTCTACAGTAAATACATGTCTAATGTTATATGCTATCAGGACACACACATAGCCATCTTACAAGCTCTCAAACACAGATGGGAGAGAAGTGGGGCTCACAGTGCAAAGAGCAGATATTTGAAAGCACCTCCACTCAGGTGGAAAGCTCCACTACAGTTTGAAGAGTGAAGCCTCCTCTGTAAAGTGTAATCATGTAATTGTGTTGACAACAGCATGGCAAAAAACAACAGCTAACAATGAAAAATATGTCATTTTCGAAACCTCAATGTGTAATCCGCATCTGCATTTTAATAGAACTATTTTTCTTATGAGCATAAAAATAGAGTGGTGCTATGGTATGTGCATGTGTGCCAACAAGTGACAATAAGGTGATTTGTGCTCAAAAGGCTAAATACACATGAACTGTACGGTCAAGTGTAGCAGCATTTGGCTAAAGGCGCTAATCCTAATATCCCTTTATTGTGACAGAGCAGTTTTTTTATTTACTACAGTTAAAAGGGGTGACTTTGAACAGGTCATTGATTAATTAAGACAACACCATAGTGTGGTTGGACCTGTTGGTGTTACGGGGACAAATATTGCACACAGAAATGAACACAAATAAATCAGGATTATAGTAGTTCTCTTACTAAACCTGGATGTCAGTGAAGCAAATCGTAAATTTCAGTCTGACAAAATGTAAAATTACACTGAAAATGAGAACAATCTCAACTAAATCTACAGTAATAACAAAAAAAGACTAAAAAACATTTTAAGCATACATAATAAAACAACAGATCTTGCCTGGTATTATAATTGTGGTGATACAAAGGAACTCAAAATTAGTATTGTTGTAATGGATTTGTATGTACTTCATCTTCTCAGTAGCACATCAGCTACTAGGAGCTTTGATGTTGTGTTTTATGCCTAACTTGTAAATTTAGTGACCTGCAGAATTTAGTGCAAGATGAAACAGAAAGCTTAAGAATACCCCATACTGACGTGCATGACCCATCGGAGCATCCTCTAGTGTTAAGGTGTAGTTAATACCAATGCTAAGTGTGTACAGGCTAAAACTCAATAGGGGGAAGCTAATGTGGGCCAGCAAAGGAGCACAGTGTACAGGATCACAACATGTGGTGGTTTTATGCCCCCAGCCCCTGATGTTTACTCCAGACCCCTCCCTTGACCATCACACCTTTAGCACCCGAAAGTCTCCTGCGAGGCATAGACCATGTAGAGGAAGCCGTCCTCGTCTCGCTCCTGCTCGTAAATCTCAGAGATTGGGGTGGACACAGACACCATGCTGTGCTGGTTCACCAGTAAGAAGAAGGCCTGAGTGGGGTTCAGCTGCAAGCGGCGTCTGGTAGGAAAAAGGAAGACAAGGTTGATGTACCTATGTTAATAATGTGAAAGCTTAAAAGATCTGTTATCACTGCTCTATACAGCACAACATTATTGCTTGATATAGTAGTATAACTTTTTCATTGTAAAACACTGTTTAACAATTAGTTTAGCATTTAGCAGTTTAGCATTTGCGCAATATTTTAATGCAGTGTGCATTAGGTTTTGATTTTTAATGTGAGGACATTTGCATGGCTGGTTATAGGTTGAGTCCTTGTTATTGGCAGTTTTTATACGACATTTGAATTCTTCACTTAAGTTCACTGAAGAATTTTTAGAATTTATAACATATTTAAGCCTGCTTGTTAGTCCATGTTTACTTGTCAACAGACAAGGAGATTGATTGGAGTGTAACAGCATCTGCAAAAAGCTTTAAATACACACACACATACCACACATACATTCAGAACAGCCTAATGGTATTAACAGTTTTACATCTTCAGAGTACCTGATGATCTTGACAAGCTCACTCATGTTGACATGGTCTGGCACCAAAAACTTTGTCTTGTCCAGAACTGGAAGCTGCTTCTCCCCCTTGTATCTCTCAATAATTACCTGTAAGCATTAAAAAAGACAATGCATTCACAACTAATAGATATATAAGAAAACCTGGATAAACGTGCATTCTGCTTTTGGATACTTGGTGTTAAAATAAAACAAAAACACAGTAAGGGAACCAACACATCACACACCAGCTGTAATATTACTATAGTGTAAATGACTGTATATTATGCAATGAAGGGGAAAAAAAGTTGAACAAATAAGTGACTTACAGGGATTTTGTTGGGGTGCTGCTCCCGGATCTGCTGGACCTCCTTGCACCGGTCAGCTGTAGGGGGCAGGTAAAACAATTTTAGAAAAAAAAAATGTGTTGGTTTCAGTATCATGTTGTATGGACAACCTGTATATTGTTTATCTCCAATTGCCAAAAAAAGTTGGTGCTATTTTTTAACGCTCAAAGGGCATTAGGGGAATAATGGTTTGAATAGACCCTTTGTTAAACTGGGCTGTTTAACAGCTGCTCAGAACTACATGACATCTATTTTTATTTTTTAACTATTGTTCCAAGAGATTTGTCAAATCCACTGGTGTATTGACACACTTCAACCAAATGCACACTAAGTATTTCAACTGGTAAATTCAATATTTTATCATTAACAGGCTTTATTGGCATATTACACTCTATATGGCATGTTACTTAGCAATAAAACTAGCACAAGATTGTTTGTGAATTGTGTTGTTGTGTTGTTGTGGGTCACTGAGAATACAGCTATGACTGCTTGACTTGTGGCTTGAGTTTTAGGTCTTGGTTTTGACTAAACTCGTCTTAATTCAGAGTATTATGTTTCGAGTGACCAGTTCCAGGACACATATTATGCAATGCAGGCCTCGCTTTAGCAGCTCAGGAGCGTCACATTACAGCAGAATTCACAGAACACGTGCACTTGGTTAATGTAGATTCAGAGGTTTAAGCACACGCAGGTTTATTTTTGCAAACATCTAATTATTATTCAAAAAATAACTACTAGCTTAAAAAGGGCAGGCCCACGAAGCTTCATAAACGCCAGAGCATTTGTGACCATTTGTGTCCAATATATTTAAGAAACAATGTACAGACCCTAACCGCATGTAAATCTCAGTACCTGCTTTGCAATTAACCAGATAATCTTAACCATGACATTATTTAGCCACTTGCTATAGAAGATCATGCAAAGGACCAATTTGTTTGACGCTATAAGCTCTCATTATCACTACGCAAGCCCGTCGTTGTGTATAAAGCAGTAACAAACAAGGTAGTAAAGGGTAATAACATGTGAAACAAGTAAACAAGAGGCTAACAGGCCGGCTAACTTTAGATGCTAACGCAGACAGCTGCTCTTCAAGCACCTTATCCCCCTGGTGACATCTTACCAAATGTCCTCCTTTGTTTGAAGGGTCGGTCGGATGGCATCGCTGTGTGTAATGACACAGTTATTACGTGATGAATATCCTCTTCTGTCCCTCGTGAGAAATGGATAATAAAGACGCAGACGTGTGTTTATTCCCCGCTCGTCTCCTCGTCGGTCTCAAGCCCAAACAGATCTGGACAAACAAAGCAAGAAAACCCACCCCTGACGTCAGGCGCTGTCTTTAAAGGCGCCGTGCTCATCAAAACACACATACTTATGTATTTATATATGCACTTATACACACTCTGGGATGGCACATAGATGTTTACTTATATACGGTCTATGGGATGGCACAATAATGTTCCCAAACTTCAGCCAAAGTTTAAGCAATTCTGTCTGATGTGTTGGCACAGTATGACACCCAGGACACCCAGGACACCCTGCAGCCTGCAGCCTATAGGACACAGGACACACTCCGGGGAGAGAACATGGATCTATTAGAGAAACAAACAAACAAAAAAAAGCTTTTTCCCAGGACAAAGACTAAATAAAGTTGAAGTACATATCCAGATTTTCTTAAGAACCCAGCACTGATATTTAAGGGCATTTATTACAAATACTTACATCTCGTGTCAAAAGTTACACTGTGGACCAATAAATGGGTCTGTGCCTTTAAATCTGCTGTCGGCATCAGACGGGCCCCATGTGACCCGGAAGTGAGTCTTTTTTAAATTCCATGTTTTTATAGGATATAAGAGGTGATTAAAAACTCCCCAAATGCTAAAACATATGTAAACTGTCTGCCCCATCTGACCCGCCTCAGTCCGTGAGTATTTATGTATATTTATGCAGTTTGAGAGAGCGTCTTCTGTCGATTGTTAATTGGAGTCAATTGGGGCACGTGACCTCGCGTACGCGCCGCTGTATCATTCAGACACTTTCTGCTCTTAAATATTAAATACAATACACAAAATACAAGTTACGTGTCAACTTAAACCTTAAATCTAAAGCTGTTCAGCCTGTGCGCTTATTCAAGTCACCGTGTCTTCCGCTTGTTTATTTTATAACTAAACATGTTTTTGCACCGTGACTGACAGCGGCGTCACGGAGAATGGCCTCCTAAATATTATATTTAATGTTATCGCTTCTCGGCCTTTT
>KN520470.1:16795-28558 GCA_000787155.1 Scartelaos histophorus | reverse complement strand
TAAATAAATAAATAAATAAATAGGGATGCACAGTTTTTCTGTTTCGATACTGAAGTTGTTACTCTGGCTTTAAGTATCTGCCGATAGCCCATAACATTATAAACTTTTTTCTGCCCTAGTAACTTTCTTAAAAAAAACAGCATATGGTAAAAAAAATGATCCAAATGTGTTTGTCACTATTACAACAACTTCGTCAAAATAAATATTATGAGACATGCAGTTTGGTCCAGTAAATCATCTTATTACATGAACATATAGACCAAAGTGTGATATCGGCAGAACCGTTTTCTTGGAACAGATATCCGATTGGCCACATTTTCCAGTATTGGTGCAGACTAAAATGGAGTCAGAGTGAAGGTACTCGAAAATTACTCAACTCATCGACACTTTCGAGGAGAGACCCTGTTTTCTTTGTTTTGGCCTTTTCTCAAACAGAAGTTGTCACTCGTAATGTAGAAGGACCAGTTGTTTGCTGCTTGTTGTTGTAATAGTTATAACCGCACCACCAGTTACAATTACAATAGCAATTATCTACAAAGAAAACCTACAATCAAAGACATTTCACTTGTCTTTAATTTTTAATTAAGATTTGTGACTTGCTTTAAAGGTGCACTAAGTAACTTCTTGGTTGAATATTCCACAGTATGACATTAAACAGCTCTACCTTTCATTTATTAAATTACAGCTGGTTTTATAGCTGAACAATACCTAAAAAAACAGGCGTTCTGACTGGAGCAGGGATGTCTCTCCACAGATCTGACCTGTAACGTGGTCTCTATAAAGGTAGAAATGTTTAATGTGATACTGTGAGCAGAAAAGCATTTAACAGATCCTCCACCAGAAAAGTTACACAATGCACCTTTAACTTTAATGTTATTTGAAAAGACAGTACTTTCGTGTTGTAGTATATTTCTTAATTTTTTAATAATTTAATCATGACGGGCAAATACGTAATTGGTCCCTAAATGCCCATCTGTGTTTGCCTTTCGTTTTGATGGCTGTGCAGATGGAGGTCACTGTTGTGTGTTTAATGCTGCGTTGTGTTGTCCTTGTCAACATGAAACCTAAGCTCCAGACTGGACTGAGATTGTGGTTAGTCCTGTTCACCTCTATGGGCCTGAGCACGTGTGTGTGGGTGTGTGTGTGTGTGTCCACCGCGTATCACCGGGAAATTTAATTAACCATCTAAAAGCTCTTTCAATCAGACGCATTACTGATCCTGTGTGTGTGTATGTACATGTGTGCGTCCGTGCGGCTGTGTGCACCAGGCTCCGCTCTCCTCCTGGGAATCCTCTGTATCAGTCAATGACGAAGAGAAGGACTTTTTTAGAAGTAAAAAAAAAAAAAAAAATTGCCTTTTTTCTCAAGATTAATGGTGGGCGCGTGAGATCGATTCTGTCTCGTGAAAGAAAATCAAAAGAAAGCTTAACCTTTGATAGTGTAACCCCAGATTTAGTATAGTGAACAAGAAGACAGCAGGATCCCAGCGAAATGCAGTGGAAAAGTTTTAGTAGCAAAAAGTATACTTATTATTTTACTAAAAGGCCTGTATTACACCATTTTCTGATCTATGTTATAATGTTTCCTCATCAAAGACATACCCAGAGTTGTGTTTTGTTACATTCACACTTTAAACACAGAAATCCTGCATATTTAGGCTGAGCAATATTGAAATGGATGCAAAATTCAGTATTTTCACTATAATCCTATATAGGTCAATAGTACTGGGAAGTTTTTGGGTTTTGACTATTACAAGGTTGAATTAGTCCCTTTGTGGAGGTTGTGTTGAAGCTATATATATATTATTTTTTTTACTTTTGTGCATTATTCTACTTTTCACTTCCCAGAATTTCAAACATTTCCATTGTATCGTATTGTACTGTATGTGAATGCAAAATAATGTAATGATATACAGAGTAATCAGTGCAGTATTGAGGTGTGAATGAGTGATTAGTGAATGGCTCGACAGGCGTTCTAATTCTTTCTATAAATCTACATTCATGCGGACTCTGTGACATGGGCTCTGTACAAACACCAAATCATTTCTGTTGATTATCTGAGAACAAAATAAAGCAGAGCCCCGGGGTTCAAAGCAGGAAAAAGGGCCAGTCTGCATTGAAAACACCACTTCCTATTCAATATTTGTCACAGGTTTTGGTTAAGACTTCACCAAGATCTTGTTGTTCATAAGTTGTGAATTTTGCTAAAGATTATTTCCTGATCTCACTGTCTAGACATGATGCAGCTCTAATACTGTTACATTTGTCAAGGTTTGGGAAACATGAGGTGCTTTATTAGTTTCACAGTTTGGGCTTTTGTTGTGAATCAAGTCTGGTATTAGCTCAAAATATAGGCTTCGATTTTGTATAACCATGTATTTCCATAGAGAGCTTCTTGTGGTATATTATTATTATCCACATAATTATTATATCATTATTGTTTTCCTATATTGTGGAGTTACTTATATGATGTCTGCTCATAATTCTAGTTTTCAGTCACAACTACCGTCAACAAATCAACTTGTACAAACAAAATCACAATTTATTTGTACATATTTCTAAAATAATTTTTCAAATTTGAGTGAATATTCTATTTCCATTTCATTCCCCTAATAATTGTTTTTATTTTGCCATTTTTGAGCTGCTGTGTCTAAGTAATTTTCTTTTCTGGGTCTATTAAGTTTGTCTGCCCTCCTGACAGCAACAATTTAGACTGGAGTAAGAGGTCCTAGGCTGGCGCTTTCATTTATAATAATACAAGATTTAGTTAGTACAATGCTTCAGTAGTGAAGTATTTCACTTGATTAAAAAAAAAAAATGTTCTTACATTTTAATGTGGATATTTTTTACTTTGACTTCAGTACATTTGAGAGCTGGTATCTGAACTCCCTACACTACGTCAGCAAATTAAAATATACAAATAAAACAACTAGGAGAACAAAAATGTAAATGTTTCTGTTAAACAACATGTTTTATGAAAATTCAATACATATGAAGCTTTGTGTGAAAAATCGTCCAGGTTGAATTCATGGCAAAAGGAAAATAAATTTGTCAACTGGACAAAGGTTATTTGGTTGAATACGTTTCGCAGCTCATCCAAGCTTCTTCTCCAGCATTCTGACCAGAACTGAAGAAGCAGCTTGGATGAGCTGCGAAACGTATTCAACCAAATAACTTTTGTCCAGTTGACAAATTAATTTTCCTTGTGCCATATGAAGCTTTATTAGATCACAAAAACTGTGCGAAATGCTTCTACATATTTTCAAGGAGACCAAACCGGACCAAGTCACTGGTAAGATCTGTGGCGAGGCAACCCTGAACAGTCAGAATGCCTGTTTTTAGAGCTATAATACCACCTGTAATTGAGTAAATTGTATGGCAGATGTGTTTAATGCCATATTGTGGAACATTCTAAGCAATGAGCAATTATCCATAAAAACAAGAGGGTGGCAGACCTCCAACCAAAAAGTTACACAATTCACCATTAAGTAAATTTTTTCATGTGATACTTTTACTTGAGTAACAAAGCTGAGTACTTCTTCCATCCCAGTGATTTTGTAAGCACCATCATGGCCTTCTGTGTTTGCTGCTCACACATAGACTTTACTCGTTGGCTGATCCCAGGGCTGGAATGTGTTGAGCCCAAGTCAAACAGAAGGCGAGCCAGACCTTGTTGATCTGGGCCTTGTTGAGCCAGTGTTTTGGTGTGAGAGCAGACCGGCTGTACACGCTGCACTGAGGGGCAACACGGCCGCGCTGTGTCTGGCTCAAGAGCACAAGCCGAGGACACAAAGCGCATCTCTGAACAAGCTCCAGTGATCAGCCCCCTTCTGGTGTGCAGGGCTTAAGTGGAACAATACACACAAGAGGACATGTAGGCGCCGTGTTAGACTGGTGAAGGTGTGGTAATTATAAGCTGGACTTCAAATACTAATACAAACTTGAATGATTCTCAAAGGAAAAAGTACTTTGCTTCAGTACTTCAGTCGAAAAAACATAATAAAACAATAGAAATACACATACTAAGACAAACTATACTGATTCTCAAGGGGAAAATGTACTTGGCTTTCAGTACTTCAGCCGAAAAACATAATAAAACAATAGAAATACACAAGTGCATGGCATACATCATTGAAATGCGTGAACAAAATTTTTTAAATAAGTTATTTGTGGGTTTTAGCTTCCTGTTATATGCAACATTGTGAGATATATTTTGTTTTAACAGTTCACATTTTGAATGCAAAAACAAAATAACATTTCTAATCCATACAAAAAGTGTTCATACTTAGAAAATCTTGCCTAGGAGTAAATACTTTGTCCATCAAACTTTAAAACTCCTTCAAATTGTTGTTGGGTGAAGAAAGCACACATATTTTACTGTTTTATTTTCCTTTGCTACAGTACTGTGGTGACCTTTCTACAAATTTGAATTTATGACTGAGTTTATGTGCGGAAAAACAACCGAGCACAAGAGAGACGATAATCTCATAAGAAAAGTAGTTTTGAAAGTATGTCATAAATAAAAGTGTGAGTGACAGAATCCCCCCCATGCCTTAAACACAGACTTTGGGCAACTAAGCAAATATAAATTAAAAACTTTTGCAATAAAAGTGAAAAATGGATCCCCCAGAGGCAGGAGTGGTCTATCCGTCTTCTTCAGCTTATTTGGTATTGACAAGGCATATTTTAGCGACAGGGCTCATATTTAAGGCGGGCGGCGATAAGCAGAAGGCTCTCAAAGTTAATGAGGTTCATCGTTAATAAGCGAGTTAAAATTAGCATCTGCTCTGGCCCCTCCGGAGAGCTCTCGAACTCCAGGAGGTGCTCTACCCCAGTTTGGGAATAGCACTCGTACACATCCACAACTTTTTACTATATGGGAAACGGGCTCTACTTTTTGTAAGTTTGGCATCGGCGATAAACAAAGCTCGGTGAATTCTGGAAATAATATAGAACGTATTGTAAGTATTATAATGCCAGACGAGTAGCAGCGTGGAGGAAATACCACGGCGAGTCTGGTTTATGGAAAATAGAAATCAATACATCAACAATATATAGTTACAGATGAAGTTTATGCACATTTCTATATTCATATTGAGGTTAAGGTGCACTTTGTCTCCATAGGGACATTTATCTTCTGCTTTTAACCCACTGCATTATCTTGATTTGAATTGCATGCACATATGATACAATTTATGCAACTCGTGCCCACTGCTTACATTTATTTGTGAGATGTAGTGCGCAGAATGACTTGGGACTTAACCTGGGGTGGAAACCATGACTTGACTCAGACTTCTTGAACTCATGGACCATTGACTCTAATAATACATTTTCAACTGGTATTTGAATTCACAGCAGGGCACAGAAAAAACTCTTCTTAAAGAGGGAGTATTATGCAAAAGGAATTGTTGTGTGTCCTTTATCAAAAACATGTCTAAAAGATTCTATTTGTCCTCTATGTATTCCTTTCCTGGTCCCGTCCTCCATGCTCCTATGCTACAGTTCTCCATAAATATACAAAAACATGATACAAAACTGCACACAACAAGGGAAGAAAATGTTAATGTGATGTTTTCAGTGAATATAGCAACAATAAAAGGTCACGTGATGATTTAAAATCTGTTACGCGTTAGCAATTACCCCATAGAAATAAAATATCCCCTCTTTAAATGGACTGGACTTGTGATTTGGACTTTCTGATAATGACTCCACTCAGATTTGATTTGAATGGCTTGGATGAGGTCGGACTTGGAGTCAGAGTTTCATTTGGAGTGTGCACTACTTGGATTAACTTGGACTGTGGATTTGTGACTTGACTATATTTGGAATAACAAAATAGTACATTGCTTATTACTCCTAATATTCATCTTATTCTGATACAAGAAGATACAAGAATACATAAACCAAGTATATGTTTAACCACTTTAAACACCAATCCAACATATTATTTAGCTTATAAAAACAACCGTTCTTCCTCTTGGCTCCATATATCCACAAACATCTAAATATGCTGTGAGCCGTTCATAGGTTGAGTGTCGCAGACAGTGACAGGAGGCAGCTTAAGCACAGTCTGTGTTTGAAGAAAATCCCGAATATCGAGGGAATAGCGAAGAAGACTGGGACGTTATAGAATTATTATTGTTCGACCGGCTCTTGTTGCATAATGCAGTAGACGACTCTTTGATTCTCCAAGTGCTCCACGCTCTCACTTCACAAGCCTCGGATGCCGTCGATCAGCTTAAACCCGTATGCAAATGTTCAATTGGGAATAAAGTGATTTTTTCCTGGTATAAAAACATGCTGAGAGCGCGTCATGGATGCCTTTAGGTTCAAATCTGAAATAACGTATTCCAAAAAGGTGAAGAGCAAGTCAAGCCATTCTCTCTCCAAACTTACAACATATGCACTGTCTCCTATAGGCTTATTAGCATATTCTAGCTTCTGTATTGATACTTTGCATTAGATTCCCTGGGGGTGTGACTACTCTGTCTGAAGCTCCGTCCCTCAAGTTAGACTCGGAGATATTTTAATGCAATCTGACCCAAAAGAGCTGAGTTGGCTGAAACTGCTATACTTGTATTGATCTATGGCTGCTGAAAATGTGTTTTTAGACTTATCTTAAAATATTTTCGTCTACTAATGTGTGCATTGTGTCGCCATAGCTGCTGAACATTACGTCACTGTGCAATCAAAACCGCACATAGGTCAAGGGAATGTGCAATTAAAAGCGCACATAGGCTTAGGCGGTGTGCAATTATTAATAGAATACAAGTCTGTGAACGGTTTAGCTGCAAAGAAGGTCCTGTTTGTGAATCACTCTGTTGTACTTTACGTGTTTGCCGGTAAATTGACTTTTTAAAATCACTGTAAATATTTTTGCACCTTTTTGCTCTGTGGAAGAGTTCAATAAACGGCACAAAAAAACGCATTTCCTGACTGAGCCTGAGTTTCATTGGAGAACCTCGCCACACACTCATGATCATTAGAGCTGTGTTGAAAAAATCGATTTTCCGATTCTGAATCTATCCGCATATTAAATTCTCAATATCAATTCGCGCGTCCAAAAATCGATTATTAAATATATATAAATACAATTATTTTTTAGTAGCCTATTCCCCCGGTAAACTTTTATCTAAGTCTCGTCCATGGTATTCACGTTGTGGCACTCGCACCATAGACTCTGCTGCTCTCGCCACCGTGACAGACAACGGCGCTAATATGGTGCGTGCGGATCATGGGTCTAACTCACGTCGGCTGCTTTGCGCATAGAATCAACCTCGCTTCACAAGCTGGTCTCAAACTCCCGAATATTGCACGTCTGCTTGGGAGAGTGAGGCACATAGCGAAGTGTTTCCATCGCAGTACTACAACCACTCTCACAGCCATCAGGAACTACCAATACTTGCATCATTTGCTGTTAAATGTCAATCTAATGCTAGTTTTAACATGTTGTTTGTAAAACAGGTTATGTTTTTAAGAACACTAACCAGAAACGAGATTGGATCGGATCGAATCGAATTGGGATAATCGATCCTTAATCTTAAGAATTGGAATCGAATTGATTCTTGAGATTTGAATCGATACCCAGCCCTAATGATCGTACTTGGTCTCTTATTTATTTCTGTTCTATGGTGGATGTTTGTATGTGACCCCCTGTCCCAAGACCCAAGTTTATCCTATGGGAGACAATAAAGGATTATCTTAATAGAGATACATGTAGTACACTGTTGGGCTGTAGCTTTAGTCTTTGTACATGAGTGGTAGTTGCCTGGTTGAGCTCCAGTGTTGAGGGTGTGGAGGGGCTGGTTGTTCATGTCCGTGTGGAGTCAGCAGCAGCAGCCAGAGTGGTGTTATTGCCGTGTCTGTCACTGGAATCTGCTCAGTCGGACTCAACTCCCCTACTGTAAGACGACTTTGTAGACCTCTCCGCTTTATCTCTGTCTCTTTCTCTTTTTGTGTGTGAGTGTCTCTGTCATTCTTTCTTTCTCTCTCTTTGCAGCAGTAGACCATTGTTAACACACTTTATTGGTCATTTCTCTCTATCATACAACAAGGCATATTTGGGAGTACACACTGATTTACCCTACATGAACATTTTGACCTAATAACATGTCCACTCCAAGCTTGATTTCAGTCGCCACTTTTTCTTGTTCATCCTCCCAAAAAATCCAAAAATGCTGCTTTTTTGAGCAGTTTATTAACAAAAAACAAATACAAACACAAGGGAAATCGCCTAATACGACTCGACAAAACATAACTATTTCAGTAATTTTTCAAATCAATTTTAAAAGCTGGCAAACAAAGGAAAAAAATGTGACTGTCTTGACCTTATCGGTGTCTGAAAATCCAGCAACAACTTGACACCTTTGTGAAATCTAATCTTATTCAAAGAGACCTGTTAGTATTACAATTAGTACTTACCTGTGAGTACTAATTGTAATACTAACAGGTAAGTACTAATTGTAATACTAACAGGTCTCTTTGAATAAGATTAGTACTTACCTGTTAGTATTACAATTAGTACTTACCTGTTAGTATTACAATTAGTACTTACCTTTTAGTATTACAATTAGTACTTACCTGTGAGTGGCTTTAAAATGGCATCTGTATAAGGAACCTGAATAACTTTTACTACATATAATCCAAACTGTCTTGTATAATCCTTATATAAAACCATGTACATCCTGTCCATGCTGCTCTTGACTTCAGTCCCTGATCCAACCATAATCATAGCGTTTCCTTTCCTTACTCTGTCTCTTGGGTCATATTTAATCTTCACATGTGCGTCTTACATCTCACACACACACACACACTCGACGAAGGCAGCGGATTAAACTTTGATTATTCTCCCATAGCTTTCCATGACTCACAGACTTCGCGGCGTGGTTAGTCCTGTTTGTTTCCCGCGCTGACATTGACCTCTGCCGGTGTCTCTAGCGTTAATAATGTCCCCTTCCCCTTTATGCGATCGGCCGTTTTACCGTCATTTCCTCCGCTTTTTTCACTCGGCGCCGCTCGTATCGCGATCACCTCTCACCTCTCGGACGCAGACTGATCCAATACGCAATAGCACGCTTCATTAAAGATCATGTGAGTGTACACGGCTACATCTCCTCCTCCGGGGGCCGTTAGCTCTGACCTCCACAGCCTACTGCTTTAACTGTCCCCTCCAGTCGCGCAACGGATATTTTAGCATGTTTAAAGCTGCACTGTGTAACTTTTCCATGAAGATGTTGGAATGTTTCACGGTTTAAAATGTTTTAAACCTTTCTATCATCATGGAGTCGCGATACAGCTCTTTGAAACATTGTACCAAACAAAAAAAATAATAATCAAGCAACACTTTTTGACATCAGAGTATTTTTACTACACAACTTCTATTATTAAAGTACTATATTTATCCACGTTAGGGAATACGCCAGCTCACAATCTGGTATTTGGACCACAGTTTCTCAGAGGACTCCACACTGCTGCTGCCCGCTTTTATCATTCACAAAGCGTTATCTAATATTTTATCAAAGCACTTAATCTTACTGCACTAATACCCACATGCGTCATTGATTACAACGTAGTGTATTTAGGGCTTATGTGCTAAAATTGGTACACGAAGGGGGGACTGAGCTCGTCTTAAGAAGAGGGGACTTCCTGTTTTCATGTTGGCTGGACATTTTTGTTATGAGATTTCTAATTGGAGGTGTAGATTTACCTGGATAGGAGCTTAAAGCAACAATGACCCTTATCTGTGACCTCTGCATATTGCTCCTTTGTGTGAAAAATTATACCAGTGTTATTTTCAAAGTCCACACCGCAAAAAATCCCTAAACCCTAATAGGAATTTTGCATATAGCCGTGTCCAAAATTATTGATTTGATAAATAACGGTTCATTCTTGATACTTAAGGTAATAAATGTGTATCCAAGAAAAGACGGCATGTGACAATATGGTGCAAAGTGGTGGTCAATCTAGCCCTAAAAATAAACGTGCAATAGGTACAAAGTGAGCAGCCAGAAAAACACAAAACTTTACGGAAACATTACAGAAGGGGAGAAAACAACATAAAAAAACTGAGAAACTGCATGTATTTTTGCAGAATCAACAATCAAAGCACCAAAGTATTACTTATCTCAGGTATAAGAAGTTAATATATAAATATATGTTGTTTTATTGCAAGAATTTTCGAGAGGAGGTGTCTTTTGCATTTGAAAAACGCATGATACAAATTAGTAGCTGTGGTTGGATCGTCTCAGGTTTGTACACAGGATTTTCACCCTCTATTGTCTGATTCTGGTCCCTTCTGGATATAAAACAACATGTAGAAGGGACTGGCTGGAGAGGTTAGGTATAAGCTAAGGTATAGTCCTGATCAAACAGAGCTCAAGATCTGGATTTGGTTTACTACAGCAGCATTAGGTTGCAGAATACTCATTTATCTATAGGGACAGTAAAGTGTACCTTAATCTATAGTTACAACATGTCAACATCATAATCATCAAATGTACTTCCAAATGACTGACATTTGCACCAAAAGTACTGCTTATCAATCCAGCCAGTATTAAATATTTCATGTCAGTCCCATCATGCATCACCAGCCAATCTACAACAGCACCAGTCGCAGCTATGAATTTGCAATCACGCTGGGAAAATAGATTGCAAAGGAAACATTGGAGGTCGCTAATCCGGTCCTCTGCCTTCGTGCTGGAGCAGACGGGAAGCAGCTAAAGCTAAATCCTGTTTTTGTCTATCCTTGATAACCTTTGACCTTGGCTAAGTCGGAGAGCAAGGCCTTGTGGGAATGAAACATGAGGCCAGTTATTTGATGCCCTTTTTACACATCTCTGCACAAGCTACACTTAGCGCGGTCCGCCGAGACGCACAGACCAGAGAGCAGAGGGGAAGAGCTGACCCCTAAACCCGAATGACCACTCCACATGAAGACGCCACATCGACCGCAGAGCATCATGGGTAATCCTTGACATTACCGCTCGATCGGATGTATTGATGACGGTCTTTAGACGACAACGCTGATAATGGAGGATCTGTGTAGGAAGACTTGAGGACGTGAGACTGGAGAGAGCTGGTAGTGTGAGGCGGGATGGATGTGGTGTCACTTTGTGCTGCGGAGATGCACTTTTAGTAATGGCCCCGGCCCATTGACCTCTGCACTATCGTCACAATCACACCACATTTGCGACTTGAAACCAGTAAAGTAGAGCAAAAAGCCTGGATTGCATTGTAATTCACGGGTAACTGGATTCCATTTTAACTACGTGAAAGCGCATCAGGAAAGGCATCTCCAAAACAGATTCCCAGTCAATTGGTGAAGAAATGTTATAGTGCTCAAATGAACAGATAAAACAATACACAGATATGAATACTTTCAACCAATACTGATATTGTCTTATGGCCGATAACTGATATAGATAATAGTTTAGAATCAAATGTGTAAAAAAGAAGAAAAAATGGGGTATATATGTAAACATCAGGCAATTATTGAACCCCAGTCACCAATGCCACATGGGGTACCGTATATTTCTGGCTATAAAGTGCACCGGATTATAAAGCGCAGTATCAAATAATATGTCAGTTGTGTCATTGTCCACACATAAGGAGCATCGGATTATAAGGCACAATAAAACGTGTGTCGGATAAATGGAACTTTATTCAGGTCATTTACAATAACTCTCAGTTGTAGCTAACACAAAAATACAAGTTTAACAGTTGGGTGATTTGGGCATCAAACATGCCCGGATCCCTTTGTTCAGTT
>KN520470.1:1364-16717 GCA_000787155.1 Scartelaos histophorus | reverse complement strand
GCATTTTGGGTCCTTGTACAGCACACGGCAGAACTACCGGTATGTTGCACAGTCGCCCTATATGTGGCCAACATATTACTCCTCCTGACTCGCCCACTAATACCTTATTAGACTAATGTGGACAACATCAAATCGGTTGGAGGTTAAACACAACCAAAGGTCACACATAAGGCCACTGGATTATAAGGCCACTGTTGATTTTTGAGAAAATGTCATGATTTTAGATGCGCCTTATAGTCCGAAAAATACGGTACATTGATTATTTGTTTGTTGTGGGGGTGCCATAGACACAAAAGTGGAAGTTTGAGGTATTAGCATTAAAAGTGTCCTGGAAAGCACAATTTTATTACAAATTGAAAAAGATACATGATGATTTATGTAAAAAAAAAATAACTTTAAGATAAACCAAGGTAAAATCATTCAGAAACGCACTTAAAGCAAATAAGAAAACAAAATATATTAATAAAAAGTTAATTAAAATAAATTATAACACATGTATTTCAAACACAGTTCACAAATGCTGTTATCCGTCTACTTTAATTTGCAAAATAAAACATCCACTTAGCTAATCCCTGCGGTCAGACCACTCCACATCTTCAAATGAAAATTCATGCCAGTGTGATGTGGGTCAGTTTTGATGTTAGCTAAATTTGAATTGCTTATTTCCACCCACATTTGAATATTTATGATTAATATTCACACAATGAGACATTTGTCAGTTAGTTTTAGTCACTGGCTTCACTTGAATAAAAGCCCAAAATCTGTGTGCAATACAAGACTTGATTTGCAGTAGCCGCCAGTGCATTATAGCCTGAAATACCGCTCTTTTAGTTAGACACAAAATCAATCTTATTTTGAAAGGCTGGTTCTGGCTGACACCCTTTTTGAACTATATCTTTCTACGGTCATTTCTATTCTATCTGCAGCCTTGATTTTGCAATGGTCAATAAAGCAGAGTGTTAATCGTCGTCTTTGAAGGAGGACAGGGGCATGGACTGCGATTTCAAGGTAGCGGTTTTTGTGCGAGGACAGAAAATGGCAGAAATATTTGGACAGCATTCTTAAATGTGCTATAAAGAGAAACAGAGCGATGTATTATCTGTCAATAGAAAAGACTGTAATGGGACACGGACACTATGAAAACCAGCCCAGAAATGTATTTTAACAATGGGACGATGGCATAGTTATAATGCAAAATGGCAAAAAAGGTATGTGGCTTCCATAAAGGGCCCATATTATCACTGTTCTCTGATCTATACTATAATATTTCCTCGTCAAAAACAGTCCTGGAGTTGTGTTTTGTTTTAATCACACATGTTTAACACACAAATCCTGCATATTTAAACTTTCAAACAAAAAACACTAATGTTTTGTAATACAGTGTTGCATATTTATTCCAATATAAAATTCAGCATTTATATTCAAACCCCCATAATAAATAATAGTGAGAGTTGGTGAAATTCCAGCGGTTTGGTGTTGTTGTGTCCTTGGGCAAGACACTTTACACATATTGCCACATAATTATTGCATTATTGTGTGTGCGTGAGTAGCTAGAGGTGGCTGTTTCTGTCTGATTGTCCCCCACATTTCCTATGATAAACCCCAGGGCGGCCGTGTTGAAATTAAATTAACAGTAATTAGCGCTCATTCTGTTCATGTTAAATTCATGTTTTCAATTTCAATTCAATTTCTTCTGAGTACAGCTTATTTGTTAGTCTATTTAATATTCAGTTTACATTTTTTATGACTGGGGATGCGGAGATAAAATACTCGGCTTCTGAAGATCGGTTCAGTTGATATTCTGGTTGCATATAAATTGGTTTAACAGTTCTTTTTACTGTAGTTGGTCCAAAAAGTCTCACTACCAAGTTAGAAATACTTTGAAATGTGAAACAGCCCTCACAGTTCGACATGTTTGGCCACACAAAGTCCACTCCATCACTGGAAGAACAATATTGATGTGCACGTAAATCTGTATCCAGACCTTTACTGCGGGAACACAACCAGCAGCCTTCAAAGCCATGGGCGGTAAAAGCCTGAAGACTGGGCTAACAGGCTAATAAACCAGTCTGCGTGAGTGAGGGTTGCGCTTGCTTTATCAATACATGTATTGATAAACTGAAAGAGAAAGATCATCTCCCATTAACCGCTCATTAAAACACATCCCTCTGAACGCATCGATCGTAAAGACGTAAAAATTGATGTTTTTAGTCATCCTCCATAGACTCGGAGCTTTTTATCAACCCGCACGATCCGTATTTGTGTTTCAGACCTGTGTTAGAGCTGCTGATGAAACGCTGCAAATCTTGTCAACAGAAAAGTAAAGCCCACGTCCACCCGCTCATTACAGACATCGGAAATTACAGAGACGCTAAACCTATTCCTGGTGCTGATTTCTTCCAACAATCACAAACAAATCAGGAGGACTTTTTATAGGCTTTTCTCTGTGTAACATAATGGAAACATTGAGTGCGTAAAGGAAATTATACAGCACCGCATATAGCATTTCTTTATAAAGGTCAAGGCATTATTAGCGATGGTGCAAATTGGTGTAATATTTATTATGGCAAAACACATCCTACAAAGGTCCTATAACAGGCAAAATGTATTCTTGTGAGCTTTTAGCCACGTCTTAATGGTGTTCACTCCTCAAAAATAAAGCTGGAGTTGTTTTGTTTCATTCATGCATGTCTGAGTAACCCTTTATTGTTAGTCTGTCTACATCTCCAAACCTCAAAATGCCTCGTTTCACCTTGTGATTTCATGAAGTGGTAGTTTTCAATTTAACACCTACATTTTACCTTTAGTTCAATAGAAATAGGCAGTTTCAGGGATGACAAAACCCAAATAATTCTAGTTATAGAAAGTCAAACAATACCATAATATGGGTGACTGAATACTCTACTGTTCAGAATCGTGAGAAAATCCAACAATTATTTTATTTAGGAGTCCCCCTTTCTAAGAAGTTTTAATTGAATTCATAAATATTGTAAAAAAAATAAAATAAATAGATGCATTTATTTTATCAAAAAACCAAGCCATAACTATGCTTTTTTATTGTTTACCCACTCTTATCATTTCTGTCCTTGTCCCATGTTTGAGTGTGCGTAGCGTGTCCAATAGAAAATCGATACGTGTGCCCGGTGCATGCTGGGTAATAGTTAGAGTTGCCAGTGCTCTTAACACACCTCATTAAGCACTGGTCTCACTTCTTTGGCTTTTCCACTTCAGCCCTGGCCCTATTCTCCACTATGAGTAATGCACCTGACACTCATCCCAATGACACAAATATTTCAGAGGGGCTGACAACACTGCATCTCACCACTTTTCTCCTCCTCTCCTCTATCGTCCCTCTCCTCCTCCTCCCTCTCTCTCTTCATCTATCTATCCATCTCTTAGAGCGGCCTACCTACCAAAGTGTGGAAATCTGTTTGTTGGCATCTGTGAATATATGGACTTAAATGTGCCCTGTGTAACTTCTCTGCTGTCATCTGATTTTTTTCTTTTTCTCCCATGGACGTTATTGCTTTACAGGAAATGTTCTACAGTAGCATTCAACTTATATCTTGCATTGTTTTTACTGCTTTAAAAATGAGGGTTGCTTCTCCACAGATCTGATGTGTAACTTGGCTTTGTGGTGTCACTTTTTATTGTCTCCATGGAGATAGATATGTTTAATGCAATAATGTGAAATTTTCCAGACAAAGCAATAACATCTCCAAGGAGAAAAGCATTTGAAGGACACCAGAAAAGCTGCACTTCAATCGGGAATTTGCGAGAAAAATGTGAAAAGTTTAATCATTCTAAGCACTTTTGGATCTGCTTATACTATTTCAACAAGCAACATTTAGGACTGACAGATGTGATGGTCACAAAATCAAATTTAATCTCAACCTTGTAACAATTTTGATGAAAAAGTCATATTAAGATTTAGTTATTTTCACAATTGACCTCACCCCTTCCTCCTATTGGTCAGCATCAGTCACTGTGAAGCTTCAGACAGTTACAGTTATGTCCTAAAGACTATGTTGTAATGTTATAATGTCATTTCCTCATCACAAACATACCTGGAGTTGTGTTTTGTGTCATTCACACAAACTCTGCATATTTAGGCTGAGTTCTTCTCTCAAATTGAAAACACTCTGTTCCACTCTGATGTCATGTGGTAAAACAAGAAACTCCAAACACACTCATTAGAATCATTTGGAAAAGGTTGGATCTGGAATTGCCAATCTCCACTAAACTAAATGTAAAAAAGTATAAATAACTTTTGACACTACCACTACATGACATCATCACAAGGTGCAAAAAAGCATTTTGAGCTTAGGGGACGTAGACAGACCAATAATAAAGAAACACTCAAAGATGTGTGAAATAAAACACAGCTGCAGATATGTATATGAGGAACAGCATTCTAATGTGGCTTAAAGCTCTCAGAAGTCAATAATAATATAAGAAATACAAATACACCTTCATTTGGTTCTAAAAAAGAAGAGATTTTTTTGTCATATCGCCCAAGTACACTTATATTTATAGGCTTAGAAAATATTTTGTATGCAACCTTTATAAACCTTTATAAACCTTTATAAAAGAGTTTCTAACACTTTATAGCTTTATAAAATCTATTGTCAAGGTGAAGCCATGGCCCTGACCAGTTCAGTGTTTGTATTTATAGTTTTCTTTTGACAACGCAATAATCTAGTTACAGCCCTGCGTAAATAAGGTCAGACATTTTTGTGATGTACTTGGATTGGAGTCAAAAGTCGCTCCCTCAAGAAATACCCCCTTCATCACCATCATCATCATCATCAAATATAACAACAGCTTAACAAAACAAACAAAATTACATGACAGTAAAGCACGTTCGGTCATGAAAAGGGACTAAAGACGAGGAGGCTGAAGCAAACTGAAGAGAATCTGCCTGTGCATGTGAGGAGTGTGCATGTGAAGAGCGTGCATGTGGTGAGTGTGTGTGTGTGTGTGAGGAGTCTGCATGTGAGGAGCGTGCATGTGAAGAGCTTGCATGTGGTGAGTGTGTGTGTGAGGAGCGTGCATGTGAGAAGTGTGCATGTGAAGAGCGTGCATGTGGTGAGTGTGTGTGTGTGTGTGAGGAGTCTGCATGTGAGGAGCGTGCATGTGAAGAGCTTGCATGTGGTGAGTGTGTGTGTGAGGAGCGTGCATGTGAGAAGTGTGCATGTGAAGAGCGTGCATGTGGTGAGTGTGTGTGTGTGTGTGAGGAGTCTGCATGTGAGGAGCGTGCATGTGAAGAGCTTGCATGTGGTGAGTGTGTGTGTGAGGAGCGTGCATGTGAGAAGTGTGCATGTGAAGAGCGTGCATGTGAGGAGCATGTATGTGAAGAGCGTGCATGTGAAGAGCGTGTGTGTGAGGAGTGTGCATGTGAGAAGCGTGCATGTGAAGAGCTTGCATGTGGTGAGCGTGTGTGAGGAGCGTGCATGTGGTGAGCGTGTGTGTGAGGAGCGTGCATGTGAAGAGCGTGCATGTGAGGAGCGTGCATGTGGAGAGTGTGCATGTTGAGTGTGCGTGTGAGGAGCGTGCATGTAGGGAGCGTGCATGTGAGGAGCATGCATGTGAAGAGCGTGCATGTGATGTGAAGAGCGTGCATGTGAAGAGCGTGCATGTGGAGAGCGTGCATGTGAAGAGCGTGCATGTGAAGAGCGTGCATGTGAGGAGTGTGTATGTGGGGAGCGTGCATGTGAAGAGCGTGTGTGTGAAGAGCGTGCGTGTGAGGAGTGTGCATGTGGGGAGCGTGCATGTGGGGAGCGTGCATGTGGGGAGCGTGCATGTGAGGAGTGTGTATGTGGGGAGCGTGCATGTGAAGAGCGTGCACGTGAGCTGATGTTATTTAAAGTCCTGCCTGATGTCCTTCCTGCTGTGAGCCCTGGTTTGTGAAGCCCCGTGCACCCAAATGGTGAACCTCCATCGACCAATCAATTGATATGTATGCTAACTGTAGACACTGCTTTGTCTGAGGCTTTGTTACTCAGTTCCTCTCAGCTTTGTTTTAACACAATCTGATCATGATGAACTGAGCTAGCTGAAGCAACAACAGGTGAGCTGATTTGCGCTGTTCAACACGTCTCTCACACATGAAATGAGTCACAAGCTAGCTAGCATTAGCCAACAGTTTTCTCAGTTTGTCGCTCTCACCTTTTTGTTGAAAATCAAACACCTAAAAAGAAACATGAGCGCTCATTTTGATCACAGGCTCCTGAAAGTGTGTTAAATTGATTTTGCTGATTTTTTTTGGAGTTTTCACTGTTTTAAAACTCTTTTGAAAGTGTTTGCTAATGTGTGCTTTGTATCACCATGGTAACTGCTAAACATGTCACCATTAGAGATCCATGTAGAACACCCCCAGCGAGATCTCACTACAAAGATTCCATTCATTTCCTATCAGGGCTACAGACTAGATGGACAGATACAAGCGGAAGCTGATTAGGCCCAAACAGGTGAACGTTACCGTGCAGCTCCAGGTGTGTAGTTGAACATGACAGGCCTTTCACACTCTAGTAATCATGGTTAGGGTCTGGCTACCGGACGTACTGCATGCTCATTATATTCAGGCTCTTATGCAACAGGCTTGAATCACCCCATGTACTGATTACATCTTAAAGCGAATAGCTGGTTTTTCATGTGTCAATTTGTGACGCACATTTTGAATGATCAGCATTATGAAATAGAAATGACAGATTTATATAAGAAAAATATGTTTTATTAGAGTGAACAGTGATAAATGTGGAAAGTATTTGCAGTATTCCAGCCTGGAAAACAGTAAAACTCAGTCAGTATTGCTTTGTCTGAAATGTTTCACAGTATGTTATTCAGATCTGTGGAGAGGCGACCCAGCTTACCATCAGAATGCCTGTTTTTCTTGGGATTTTTGAGATATAAAAGCACCAGCCATTAAATAAATGCAATGTAGAGCTGTTTAATGTCACACTGTGGAACATTCAAGGCAGAGCAATGGCATATCCATAGAAACAAGCAAGCGACAGACCCCCAATCAAAAAGGTACACATAAAACTTGAACTAAAATAAAACTCAATCTAATTCATGCACAGACGTACAAAGAGAAAAAAAACATATTAAATGAAGCAAATTAAAAAATCATGAACGCAAAAACACCACGACATCACTAAGGAAACAGTGCATTTAAAAAGCAGAAGGCTGGAGCATCTGAGCACCATTACACACGGTGATTGGGGCTAAATTGAGGGTGCAGTTGGAGTATTTAAATGTTTTCACTTGTAATGGGAACAGGAAGTTGAAAACACGCCGTTAGCTTTAAGCCTCATATCTTAAGAGTGCAAACAGCCCGCGTCTGTTCCTAAACTTCTTTATTTTTCTTCCTCTTGAATTCATCCTCGGGCTCTGATTGGACCGTTTTTCTTTATAGAGCTGCTGATTGGCTGAGATGCTTATAGTCCATCGTAATACTGTTTCTCTGTCTTTTAGAGACAAGAGTGTGCTGTGCTAGTTTCAAAGAAGAGAGTACTGAAGGCGTTGCAATGACAAATACATATTCATTTGCACTGTGCATAGTATTTATAATGTAGTGTATATTAAAGTGGTAGAATGCATTTGTGGTATTACTCATTCTCATACTGTACTATTTTATGTCTAAATAAAAAAATGTTTTGAAGATTGCAGCTAAAAAAAAACAGAGGGAACTACGTAGACCATGATCCTTTGGTGTTGCCAGTGCAGACTACATGAAAAAATAACTATTATTTTTAAACCTTCATTCTTTGTATTTTAACAGCATCAAAGGCTTTTTATGCATTTTAAAAGGAAAAAGTAGCATATTCACAATTCTGTTTGCCTCCACAAAATGTCACAAAGATCATACTGTGAGATGTGTATCATGAAAAGAGATTTGGATATAGTTACATCCCTATTCAAACAAAAACACTGCCAAAAAAAAAAAAAAAAAAAAAAAAAAAAGTTTATTAAAGCTGTTTTATGAAATGAAAAACACAATAAAATTCAAGGGTTAAAAAGAGACATATCTACACTTTTATGGTCAGTTACTTTAAAGGTGCACTGCGCAGTTTTTCAGGTTGGGGGTCCGCTACCATGGAGATGTTATTGCTTTGCCTCCAATGTTCCACCATATGGTATTAATTAAGCCTAGAAAAGGTGTATTCATTCACTTATAGGTGCTTTTATTGCTGAAAAATCCCTTTAAAAACTTGCATTCTGATTGTGACTGTTGCCTCTTCACAGATCTCACCTGTAAATTATCTCCTGCTTGTCTCTAAGGAGATTGATAAGTTTAATACCATGAAACACTTTGAAACACTAAAGGCAAAGCAATGTCATCACCATGGAAACAAGCAACTGGCAGCCGTCTACCAAAAAAGTTACTTAATGCACCTTTAAAACTGGCCTGTTTAACCAAACTTTAGATAGATTCCTAAAATATTCTCTGACTATTAACAAAACTGTGAATTTCAGTCCAGCAAAAAAATGACAAAAAGCAAAATGCACTTTTCTCTTCTGAATGATCACAAGAAACAAAAGACAAGAAAATATCTGAGATTGTTGTATACATTTGCATGTGAATAGTGCATTTAGGCTGTTTTTACCCTGCACACGCCTGTATGAGTGTTCCATAGTGGTCATTATACAGCCAAGATTGACACAAATACAGCTCCATTTAAGAGTGGCCCAGTCTTGCCGTTTTCCATCACTAATTGCAGCTGTCTGAATTCCAAATGGGCTCTGTCAACATGGGCTCTGTCACATCAGCGCGTTTCTTCCATTCCGTTCGAGAGATGTTGCCTTAAAATGTACATTTAGCGTCCAAAGCAGCTCCACACGTCATTATTCAGACACTCTGTATGTTTGGTGGAAATGAGAGGGAGGAAAGCAAGGCCAGAGCAAGTCATGAAATGTGCTCTTGAGCTTTTCTTTTCATTATACAACAAGATGTGTGCTTCTTTGAGCCTGGTTTAGTATGGAACTGCACACTGCCGTACAATTCAAATCCTAATACCCCATTAAGATGGGCAGATGTATCCTCTGATATTATCCTGCTGCTGTTACTACTGCTACCATTAACTGGATAGCCTACTACTACTACTACTACTACTACTACTACTACTACTACTACTACTACTACTGCCACTACTACTAATTCTAACTCCTAATTCCTAACTCCTAGTAATTACTAAGGTTACTCATACTACTGGAAACAACTAAGGCTACTACTACTAGTAACTAATATGGCTACTATAAGTCTCCAGCAAGTGTTGTATTCAAGACCGCACTAATGGAGACGAAGACCTGTCTGAGGCCAAAGGGTCCTGAGACTGAGACAAGACCAAGACCTCTGGGGGTCAAGACCAAGACAAGACCAAGACTTTTAAAGACTGAGACCGAAACAAGACCAAGACCATTGCCCATTGAGACTAAATCAAGACCATCTTTGTAATTTTTGACATTTATTTATATTTTACTGTTATTTTGGCCAGTTTTGACCAGCCTCCAGACAATTACCAAACGCACAGTGTGACAAATACAGATGCATTTGTCGACTTTTATTAGGCAAACTTCAGCCACATGTTGCAGTGCGCCTGCTTTGTGCTGTAGGCCTGCTCTGTGCTGTAGACCTGCTCTGTGCTGTAGGCCTGCTCTGTGCTGTAGGCCTGCTCTGTGCTGTAGACCTGCTCTGTGCTGTAGGCCTGCTCTGTGCTGTAGGCCTGCTCTGTGCCAACACTGTAACATAAATTTACATTAGTTTTTACTTTGCGTTTAACCTTGTCCTTCTAATCAGTGCACATTTAGGAGGGAGCCTGTGTGAAAAGGCAAAGAGCGGCGCACTGACGTGAGGCAAAGGTAGGATGTTTTAAGAACCTGCCCTGTGATACACGCTGGTACGAGTGGACCAGCCGTGCACTAACTGTTCCCGCTGCCTAGACTTTTCCCCCACTAGTGCTCTGGAGGGTGTACACTCGATGCCTACGCGCCGCACACTTACCTGCACCTGCATCCACGCCACTCTCTGGTCCAGGGGCCAAACCGGGGCACTTTCTGGTCGTGCTTTAAATAGCGCACGGTGGCACTAAAGGGAGGTTTATTTTATTTTCTTAAGTTTCTTAGTTAAATAAATGGTAACCATATGAGGGGTTATTTAAGTCATTCTTATTATGTTGAGTTTCAATTGGTTTCATACTCATGTGTTTAGTTTTGCCCATGTTTCAACCTGAAATTATTGGTTAGCCCAGGGGGAGGGGCTAAGAGGTATATTAGGGGAGAGCGCTGCTCCTTCAGTGCTCCGTCCTTGGCCTGGCTATGTGGCTGCTGGCTTATGCTGGTCGCTGTTGTACATTTTGCTGCACGTGGGGCTGTGGTATAAATTAAAAAACAAAACATCTTAGTAAAGTTTTCTCCGACTGCACCATGGTTTTTCCAGTTTATATGGTGGTGACACTGAAAGTAATACAAAAACCGAGTCCAAACGCTCTCCATACTGAGACAAGACCAAGTCCAAACATGCTTAAATCCGAGACAAGACCGTAAAAAACAGACTCAAGGCTGATCTACTACGGTAGTACTACGACTCAAGCTACAGCTACTACTAACTATTATGGCTACTATTGCGACTACTTGTAACTACTAAATCAACTCATATTACTAATACTACAAAGTACTGAGGCTGCTACTCTAAGTCATTCATTACAGAACAGGATGTGTGTTTTCTCAGCCTGGTTTAGTATGGAACTGCACACAGCCTTAAAATGGTGTATTAGGATTTGTATTGTAAGACAGGGAGATGTATTCACTGATATTACTTCCAGCAGAGACAGACGAATGCTTTAGTTCAGCTTTGAGAAGAAAATTAGATTCACAAAGTCAAGAAAGAAGTCAAAATGTTGAGACAGCAAAATGAATAAAAAGTATACAGTCAACAAAATTATAACTTATTCTATTACTCCCCTGTTCATACTACCACTGCTGTTGCTGTTTCCACTACTACTGCAGCTACTACTACTACTACGGCTACTACAGTATGGTTACTTATACAGCTATTAACTAACAAGTCTAAGCTCCAAATACTACTATTAGTAGTAGCGCTACATATATAATGGCATTGTACTATTGAGGATTGATTTCTGTTAAACTCATTAGCACTGTCTTGTCATTTCTCATCTTAGATAATCATTTTAATCCAATTTGTCACTTTGTAATTAGCTTTGTTTGAATAATTAATAGCAGTAACCTAATTAGACTGGCACATCAATCAAAGAGCTGACCTTGGGTTTGATTCTTGTGACTCTTACACCTTTAGACTCTTTAGATCATTGCTAAAAACCCACATACATAGAGTAAATGTGTTGGAATGTGTGCATGTGTTGAGTACAGCAGAGTAAAGGAGAACATAATGAGTCCATGAGGCACTATAGGTTTTATGTTTCCCTCTTCTAAGTATCCGGACTTTAATGACTGCAGCCATTAGCGTGAGTGAAACAGGATTCATAGTCACCATCTTCACCACAGACAGGCCACAGACGCATCCACGTGTGAGCTGCCCACATTGTCTGTTAGCAGCAAGAGCTTTTGGATACTAGGATGGGGCTTAAAGCAGCATCAAGCTGAGTGGAAGACTGTTACACACTATTTATGTCACTGCACCTTCAGATTCAGTTATTTGTCAAAAACACTGGACCTGATTTGTACTGCCCCAAAAACTCAAAAACAACTAGTTCATTTTAAAGGGTATGAGGGGTTCAAATGTATTTCTCAACAACTAACATGCTAACAGAACATGTCCTGGTTTGCAAACTATAAATCATTGTATAATGAGATGTAAGAACTTAATTGTTTTGAAAAAAATAAAAATAAAAATGAGATACAACCCCTATAACAGAGTCAACAACGCACTGAAATATGTTTAGATGAGAAGAACCAAGAGGAACTCACTTAAAACACTATTAAAAATAAAAACATGTAAAATATAAACTGGTTTTGGTGATTAACAACAAACTTACAACATGTGTGCTGTCAGTATGTGTGTAGGAAGCATTATCAATAAGTATTCACTGTTTCTCAAAACATTTTGAAATGAAAGACTAGTTTTTGCTGTGGTCAAACTGAATGTAAATACACAGTAAAAGGGAAAAGTTGCACTGCATCTCCACTTTGGTCTGAATCTGAAAGCCAATGAAGCAGTGTACAGAAAGTACTCAGGGACCATCTGCATTTTAAATACAAGGTTGGAGGCAATTAAACATACATAAATGTGCATCCACAGCTCTGGACCAGCCAACAATATAGAATGTGACTGTAAAGCAGCTGTTTTAATAGAAACTACTAGAGTTTCCCTGAGCCAAGAGCACAGTGCTGGAGGCACACAGCAAGTCTATTTATGCACCAATAAAGTGTGAAGCCAACCTAAGCGGCCCATAACAGCACTCTTCCTTTATTAGACATTGTCTTATATGTCTCATAAATGATCATGCTGGTATGAAAAATGAATTATATTTATGCGGTTTAATGTGTAATGAAAATAGTAAAGGACCATGCAGTTCTCTGTATAGGACAGAAATTCAGCCTTTTCAGTTCTGATACCGATACTGATATCAATACCCTGACTTTAAGTATATAATCAATATTAACCGATACCAGTGTTGGGATGGAGAATGGCACTTATTTCCTCAAAACAGTCAACTTATTACATAAGAAATCCAACTGTGTTATTTATCCTTCAAATGAACAGCTTTGTATGAATAAACTTTCAAACATTATGAAACGTTCTAGGACAAAATCAGCCTGTGAATAAAATATTTTTTTTACATTCCGTTAAAAATCCAACCAGGAACTGACACCTGATCTAGTATTTTCAGTATCACCTCTGATGTTTCATACCAGTATTGGTATCAGTGCATCAGTGTTTTTTTTCATTCCTTTTCTTTTTTCTCAATTGTGGTAGCAACATTGTTATCAAGCATCAAGCCTTCTCTGTAATTTAAAATGTTAGTATCCTAATAATTAGCTTTCAAACAAACCAACATCCTCTCTTTAGTTTCGAATACTTTAAACTGCACCGTGTCTATGGCTGGTGCTACCTGGGCTCATATATTACTCTGTGACTGGTGCTGGTAACAAGGCCCAAGAGCGAAGCACGAAGATACCAACACAGCACAAAAGAAGAGGGCGCGTCCAGAGTAAACTTCATCTCTTTTTACAACATTGAACCATCAAACTCTTTCTCCCCAGCACCTTCTCTCTATCTGACCCTGAACTGTCACATCCCCAGTGCCGCAAACAGTAGGAAAGCCCAAATATATGAAATCTGATCCATGATGAATTATTTGTGCCTTCTGATAAGATGCTGTATTGGATTCCACTGCTTATCATCTATCACAGGCCCGTAGAGGCTGAGAGCGCCATGTTACACTCCACGTTTTATCACAGACGAATACAGATCCTGTTTCCACACATCTCTATAATTCAGTCTTGTGCGATAATCCAGTCTCACTCTCACACTTGTGTACATTAAACACTATAGGCTAAATGTGATTTCAGAGCCCAGGTGAAGGGAAAGTGCTGATTGGAAAAACAGTGTGACAGAGAGGAAAAAATGAACATGGAGTTTAGTAATGGAAATGTAATAGGTTATCTATTTTTTCCAGATAAGATGCACTGATTTGGCATGTCCATGTTAATGTAAATGTAGGATTTAAATTTGGTTTGCTTTTGCATATTTTTGCAAAATTCCATATGCCAGTGAATTTACAGTGTCATTTTAGTGTCTATAGAAGTCCCCATGGAAATAAGATTAAGATTTTAAACATTGATTTAACCTTTTAAAATAATACTAATACTAATAATTTTAACACCGCATAAGTTGTGTAGTCCTCTGTGTCTTTTATTTATTTATTTATTTTGTATGTATTTTATGGGTTTTTATTTATTTATTTCTATCTTATGGCTTTCCTCTTATTTGATTTTACTGGTTTATTGTTTTAGGACTAATATGTTTTTAATCTGTGTTTAATAAGTGTTTATTTTATTATTATTGTTGCTTTTAGTCTGTATTTGTGCAGCACTTTGGAAACTGTATGAAATGTGAGTCTGTATTTGTGCAGCACTTTGGAAACTGTTTATGAAATGTGCTATAGAAATAAAGTGGATTGGATACTACTACTACTACTACTACTACTACTACTACTACTACTACTACTGCTACTACTACTACTAGTAATAATCCAACACCACTGGTCTTGCATCTTACTACCATGCAATTTTCTTCTACTACTACTTTAAGGTTGTTGACACCAAATAAGTTACTAAACCAAGTGCATTATATTTGACTGAATAATCCACACATATGCAAGCATTTTTGAACAATGTCTTGTTTTACTCCAAAAAGCAACATCAGATCTAAATTTTAAAAGCCTGCATTTTTCAGTCTGGTGCAATATGTCCCATTTCATTTAAATTATTTCATGCCAAATGTCCATTAAAGTGATGTGTGCATGTGGGCTAAGTCTGCCATCATCTACTTGTCTTGTATTAAATGCTTTATAGGACAAGAGCGTGTGCCATTAGGAGCTCCCATATGCTAAATGTTTACTGCAAGAGTGCACACAGTAACACATAGTGAATTAAGTTAATCAAGAAGAGGCGCTGAATCACAAGCTTTTATGCTAATAGCCACCATCTCTTATGCTAAATGAGGTAAACAGTGTACACAGACATACCTTCTCTGTGTAGACATATGGAGAGTACCATAAAGTACTGATTAACAGAAGTAGTGCTTCACTGCTAATTGTGCTAATCCATGTTAAGTGCCATAAGTGACAATGGAAAGCCAGTTTAGACTTGTGTATTGGTTACATTTTCTATAACTTAAAACACGACTACAACTTTTCAGTCACCACTTGAACAATGCCTTTTTTATTTCCACTGAGGCTGGAAAAGTCAGAATATTACTACAAAAATGTTTCTGTTAAAGCATTGGGTTTCAAGCAGAATTCCTTCCTGATTTGAAGGACATGTGAAGACTTTTCCCCTTTGAAAAGATATTATATTTTTGATCATATTTTTGAAACCCATGGAATAGTGTAATAAAATGGTATATCAAAGTCTAAGGGTGCAAGACAAGATTTTTAGGTTCAGTTTAAGATTAAAAGTTATTTAAGATAATCAGGCAGAACAATCATGTAATGGTGTTATAGTATCAGTATTAGAATATGTATTTGTATTACAAAGCCAAGAAATATGGACTTTTTGTTCTCTATTATTCTTGATGACTTAATTTTAGGCACCAGTGATTCTGTGTGTGTGTGTGTGTGTGTGTGTGTGTGTGTGTGTGTGTGTGTGTG
>KN520469.1:0-10756 GCA_000787155.1 Scartelaos histophorus | reverse complement strand
TAATTTGGTTAAATAGCACTGACACAGACTATGTCTTGTTTTCATGAAATTAATAATGAAAGCAAATTTTGTTTTTAGTCAGGAAAAAAAGAAATAAAATTTTAAATCTCTCCGAATCTACAGAAAATAAATTGTGATATATTGAATATGTAAACACATGTATGAGTATTAGTAGAATTCTGCGCTGTAGAGTAGTATTTATGATCACTTTGTATTGAGTTTTATTGTCATAATCTTGTCTATTCTTCTATATTGGATGTTCATAACTCTAGTTTTCATAAATGTTACAAATTAAATGTATTTTTTTACCTTTTTTATTTAATTTAATCTTTATTTTAAGGTTTAATGTTCAAATCTATAGTTTGTCAAATTCTCTTTGCTTTATGTATATACGAAATAAGACCACGTGTTTACATGTGCAACACCTCAGGATCGGAAGTCTGGGCAGCTTCCAGCTCCTTCCTCCTTTTTTCTGGCTGCATTCCCCATTCTCATTTCTACTCCCCTCTCTCAGTGCTATCTCCCCCCATTCTTGTTAGGGGCAGTTTGTGACATGAGATAGAGCTGTGCCCACCGCCCACCCTCCCACTCAATTCTCCATCCGATAGGTGTGGGCTCTAATGAAAGTGAAACCACAATGAGAGAACTGGGAAGCAGCATATATAGGGTATGTGTAAACCGCGGGGGTTTGCCAGTGGAATTGGATATTTAGAAGGTTGCCACAGTGCATTAGTGTAAGGGGACATGGCGGGGGAATGTTCGGAATGGCTTTTTTCATCTGTGATTGGGTCCCCTGTCACCCAGCCTGCTGGTTTAAATGACGACTGATTAATTGAATGAGCCACACACTCCACGTGGACTTGACTGATAAAGACTCCACAGGACAGACCAACTAGTGAGTGTTCTACACAATTGCAGCTTGAAATGTTTAAAACAATAAATCTCGATATCTCTTTATTATAACTAAACCTCAATTTGTCTTGGCTTGAACAAAGACTGGTTAGTACTTGATTGGAGGACTACTGGGAATACCTTACCTCAGGTGCCCCACTGTGGCACCTGTAGTAAAAACTCTCAATGTGTCCTTGTCCTTGGGAAAGACACGTCACCCATATTGCCCTCCAAGAATACGGTGTGCATGAGTTGTTGGTGGTTGGAGGGGCTGATGGCACAGATTGGCAGCATTGATTTATTAAGTCTGAATAAATTAAGTGTAGTTTAATCTCTAAAGAAAATGCTCAAATCCTTAGAGACAAACCTTTTCTTCATATAGTAAAATATTTGGTTTGCTTGTCATTTCTTTTCAATTGTTGTTCACTCAACTTCTGTAGCTTTATTTGTTGGACTCATCAGCCCGATAAAACAGAATGTCAGCACAGCAGGCAGTCTACAGTACAGCACAGAGCATCACAGAGATTACCCAGGTATTCAGATGTATTAGAAACTATTTGAAAGGATTAAAATGTTTTAGCCTCACCTAAAGTGTGACATCAAATACAGTTCTTTCACTTAGGCAGCATAAGCGGATTTCTGCTCTTCCCTTTCATTATGCCAGGGATGCTTGTTGAAACAGCGCAGGCCGGAGCAGCGTCACAGATGTGCAGAAAGAATCGATTCTTGCTCCTTCCAAGCTGACAAACGCCAGAGCCCACGCCTTTGCGCCGATGCATTAGAAGATTAAAAGTAAGGTCTGGACGTGGCAGCGGATACCTAATTGATCCTAAGCTGCTCCCCACACACACATAAGCATAGTCTGCCTCACTGCCATCAGACAAGGTGGCGCAGTGTATTGATCCCTTACGCCAATTTCTTGATTGCAAATTCTGATGTGAAGAATCCGACTTAATGCCATAATCATACACTTGTGATTAGAGGAAGTCTTTTCCAATCAAAAACCCTGCTGCCATGCCAAAAGTCAAATCTAGGAAGCAGTCACTAAGAGATTATTTAAAGAGGCATTCTGGAAATATTGAACAATTTTTATAGAAATTTGATGATGGTGGCTCATTCCTTCAGAAGCGGCTCATTATAGAGGAGGTTTCCAGATGACCACTGTTGAAACCCTCATTCATTTGTCATAGGCTTGATCTGCCTAGTTTGATGCTTGTACTTAGAAGGCCAAAAAATATATACATATATTTGTCTAATTTTGATTAAATTGAATTCATTGATATTTCCATCCATCTTCAGTTATTAACTAGCGAGTATAAAAAAAAAGTCTAGAGTCCAAAAAAAGCACCTATAATCAATTAAACTACAGACTAATGTGCGTAATTATCAAACATTCTAACTAAAATATCAAAGTTCAGCTCAGCCCCCGAATTATAATTATAGTGGTCATATAAAATTTACCATCAGTTTTGCATGTTATTGGACTTAATTTTCATAACTTATTATAACAAAAAGGTAGCTTCATATAATTATACTAAAGTAGTTTACATAATTTGTGTAAAAATCTCAAGAAAGTTATTGCAATGGTTTGAAGTTTCTGAAAACATCTCTTCTTTGGGATGATTCTTCTTACAGTGCTATGGCTGATACAACTTCTATACCAGAGTCTATATTAAGACATTCCAGTTAGATGAAGCTGTGTAGTAGACTGCCCCATCTGTGGTGACAGCAGGTCTTTCTCCCGAGTCAGTACCCCTCTCTCCCTTTAGTGTACTGTCCTGGTGCTCTCCCAACACAAACAAGATGTTAGCTACCACACTTCTGCTTTTTGTCGATAGTTTTTAATCTGGTTATCCTTGATGATCGTAGAACTCCTTGAAACCTCTCACACGTAATCCTAAAACAATACTTGCACTGGCAGAGCGCTCATTGACCTTAAGTATTTAAAACGTCGTGCTAATCGAATCGACAGCAGTGACCTGGAGTTATAAGTAGAAACAAATTTTTATACAGCAGCCGTGACACTGCAAGACTTTTACTTTAATAATGCATCCGAAGTTCAGTCGGGGTCAGTGTACAAGCTGACAGGGTGAAATATGTTGTTTCTTCCACTGACACAGGCAACTGGCCCTCGTAGCTAATTAGCTTAGCTGGAGTGGGAGCTAGAGCGTAGATGTGTCCTCTCGAGTTCACTTTTTAATAAGCTGATACTACTTTTTTACCAGAGCAGAGAGACCCCATTGCATCTAGCTGACCTCCGAGCTACCATGTGTGAAAGACCACGGCACTGGACTAAAATGCCAGATAGAAAAAACATATTAAACATTTTGCTCCTGTCACATTCTGAAGACGATAGTAATTTACAGTACCAGTCAAAAGTTTGGTCACACCTTCTTTTTTTCTTTATGTTATTAGAACTCTGTATTTTATATATATATATACACACAAAAGTCATCAAATATGTGTAGCAATTATGTAGCAAATTATTAAATAACTCATTTTAAATTCCTACCATATCTTTTGATTGCACTGGAAGTCCTTGGGCTTCTCTCAGTGAGCTTCATGGTGAAGTCACCTTAAACGTTTTTCATCTCACAGATCTGCTTTGCCTTGTCAGGGTCGAGAAAGAAAGTGTCTAAAGAAAGCAATCTAAAATCTAAATCTAAAAGTTTAGAGCTATTTTTAGGTTATTTTGTATTTATTACCTTCCATATGTGTTCTTTCATAGTTTTGATGCCTTTAGTGAGAATACAGGATTTAAATAGTGATGAAAATAAAGAAAAAAAAAAGAAACTGAAACTTTTGACTGTTGTCAGTGTATCGCAAATTACACTGTTAGTGTAATGCAAATTTCCTGGGGTGGTTTTGAACAGTTTTTCTGTGTGCAATGGGTACCATAGCAGAACAACCATACAATCAATCTTGCATTCATTATTACCTCTTCATCTTGCACACATGTCTTTGAATAGTAGGAACGTGCAATAAAGCGATATACTATTTCATGTCTAAATGCAAGCTTCAAACACTTACAGTTTCCTCCTTCCATCCCCACCCGGCGTGTCTTCGCTGTAAATAATGCTAATAATTTCAGGGCCCTGACAGGAAAGCAGTTGTTTTATTTCAACAGCTCATTCAAACGACTCGCGTGGTGCATTGTGTTTTGATGCGCAGCGACAAGGTGCTTTCGACTGCTGTTGTTTAACCTACGAGAAATGGGGAACCTCATGTACCTCCCGTATTCAGAGAACTGCAAAATCAAAATTGCTGCCTGATACCTTACAGACTCACTGACGGGTCCTGCGTTCTCCTCTGTAGTTTCCACGCTGCTAATGTTTTTACGTCTCTCATGCAAATTGAACCACCCTTTAGAACGCAGAAATTTGTCGTGCAGTAGTCCGCCGCATACACAACTACATTTGTTATGTCACTTAATTTGGTCCTTGAAACTGCCATTATGCTGCTACAGTGTTGTTATCACAGCCAGTATTGCCTACATTCAACTTATGTCTATTTTCATTTGCTCTGAATACTTTATTGGGAAATATTTTTCACAGATAATTATGTTTGGGTTGTGATATTTACGCCATTATGTGCAGCACATACAGTAAAAAATAAAACTACAATTACTACATAGCATTTTAACATAAGAAAGCACTTTGAGTTTAATGGAAACAAATAAATGCAATATTAGCACAATGACAACATGTTTTCCTTTTGATGCGGTGATGACTCATTTTTAAATTCTAGCCGTCATTTAGACAAAGCTCAGCGTGAAGGTCATCAATTAGGTAAATGGCTATGAGAATGCATCCTTTAGAGGAAAAAATGCAGGAAGCACAAATGTTCTGAGGGCCAAATGTAATGACAATAAAAACAAACCATAATATTTGATTATGGTAATATTCTGTGTGAGCCTGTTTCACATTTGTTTGTGTTATGATGTTGGCAGGGTGGTGTTCACTTGTGCCGCCTGCAGAGGGTAGCCATTGACTGCATCATGAGCGCTGGCTTTTTACACTGCCCTCAGACAAGCTTACTCTTTCACACATTTTGTTTGGCTTTGCTCATATCATCACGCATAAAGCATCCTCCCCTAGCTTGTATTTTGGTCTCTTATCTACCTGCATCTGATTAGGCATTAGAGGAAGCCTTTGAGGAATAGGACAATTTCCTGTTGTTAGTATTCTGTTTTAAAAAAAGCAGATAAACCCCATTCCCAGACAGGTGGAGTTTGTGCTGTGTTGTACAGGTTTGAGCACACCATACACTTACTGTGGCTGTCTAGATGAAACTAATAGGATTTTATGTAAACGGCTTGTCAGCAGAGATACACTGATCCTTTTTTCCACGGGGCTGGGGGCTTTTGGGACCTGCTGCAGCATGTTGTGTTGCATGCGTGCCTGTGTTTGCGCGCCATGTGCAAATTCTCGTTGGTTTATTTGTTATTTCCGACGCAGGTTTAGGAGAAGACAGGCATAAATACATTCATGTACACACGGTTGTCATAGGCGCGCACTCAGACTCTTATCGACTATGATGTGGATGCTTTAATAATGGATGCGAGCAGCTGGAGAGGTGAAAAAGCATTGATTTATACCCACAGGTTTCCCGGGATTTTTATAGGATTGGCTAAATGTCATTACGCTGCAGGTGGGGAGGTGATGAACTGTAATAAACTTTGATGTGGATAGGTGTGTGTCTCCTGTCATTGGCCCATAAACTGGAACATTTTGACAAGTCTCCAAAGATCTACTACCTTCCTACCACCTGTCATCCTTTCAGAGGCGCACCCTGCACTTTTGTCTGAAAAAGTGCCACTATACTGGGAAAACTAGTCATGCTGTTGCACATGATGTAAAGAGGGGAGATCAAGTTGAAAGCCACTTACAGATGGCTGTCATAGTCATTAAACTTTAAGGCTCCATTTCCTTCACTTTTTTAGTCATTAGCCATATTGCTGTTGTCTCTTTATTGCCTTAACACCTTAGCACTGTTTTGGTGCCAAATAACATCAGTTTGTTTAAGTGACAGTGCTCAAACAATGAAGGCGAACACAACTGTTATCATTGTACCGAATAAAAATAGTCATTTACACTCAAAATGTACAGTGGTACAATATTATAGATTGCAGAGGTTGAGTGGATATCGAACACTTGATCAAGGGTGAATATCTAATCCTTTGCTTCAACTCCACATGCACTGGATATGAAAATTAATAAATTATTAGTTAAACAGTATAGAGAAGTGTGTTTCATTTCTGCAATTGAGTTTGATCCTTCTATGTTTAAATAAACTTAATCTCAGATAAATTTTATACACTTGCAATCTAATTGTCACATAATGACAAGGCAAGGGCAAATTTATTTCTAGAGCACAATTCGTAGACAAAGTAAATTCAATGTGCAAATAAGTATTTACAATCTGTCTCCCCTGATTAAATTGTCTGAATGCACCACAAATTGTTGGAGCATATGTTTCACTAAGTTTGAAAACAAGGCTTCCCAATGGGGGAAATATTATTTTCTAGATTCTTATTATTGAATCCATCTTGTCATATATGAGCCTTCAGCCAATAACGCGTCAAGATTGTCATACTGGTGAATGACAACTGTAATGATGTGTCACTGTCAGGCATGCATAGTTATTTGGCTCGAAAATGCATCACAAAACATGGTCGATATCCTTGTTTCTCTTTTTAAGATAGGTTTATAATTTTTTTTATTTTTGCTAGACATGACTTTTTCTCCCCAGCTTTCTAATCTCAGATGAACAAATTTGTCCTTGTTTTTGTCAACAAACTAACAGTGAAAGCACTGTGAAGGTCAAGTCCCGTACTTCAGTTAATTGCCCTGGATATTTCTTGAGCGTTGCCATGGCAGAGTCTACAAGGTATAATATTATTATGCACTCACAAGTACATCTGGTGGTAAATATTTCAGAAGTGGTTTTCAGTGTCTGAAAAACTCTCCAGGATAGCAGTCAGTTCATTGTTCCTGTCCGGTGTCTACATCAAGAGTCCAAGTGCGTTCTCAGGTTGCTACTTGGTAAACAGCATTCACTTTACACATATTGGCTTCCAGCCCTCATCAGGGGAAACGGAGTGAGCCGCTCAGATCCCACTGAATTAGGGAAGTCTTCATTTAAAAAAATGCAAAATTTACCCATGCCAAACAAAAAGCTCTGAGGGGGTGATAGGCTCTTGACATTTGATTGAAGAATGGACTTAAAGTTTGTAAATCCTTTTGTGTTGGATTAAGTTCTTCAGCACTGTTGTATTCTTACAAAGCTTTTCACACTTACTACCCAAGAACATTTGTTATTTTTAATCAAGAAAAGCAATCGTGTACAATGCTATGAATATAATTATGCCTTCACTAATCAGTTGTGCAGTATCTTCAGTGTTTTATAGGGCTTACACAGGCGCATTTAGCCATACTTAATTCTATTGTTGATGTATGAATGAGATTTTTGTCTTGATGGAGCTAATGCTAGCACTGCTCAGACTAAGGATGTTCTTTCTCTTCTTGAGTGTTTTGAGTAAGTGTTTGATCCACTAAGACGGTGCATCTGTGCCGAGACATTATTGCTGTCAGTCATGCATAGCAGCTTGAAAGCACCTGTGCATGGTAAATCATCCATGTCTTTTACTTGAGTTCAAAGGGAACAGACAGACCATTTCTGTAACACAAATTGAACTGTTTTTGATCCTGTAATGTAGTATTTTTCTGCTATACAAGAATTAAATTGTGTTGGACTTCTGATAGTTTAATTTAAAGTGCATGTTTGTGCTATGTTGTTTAATCTAAAGTGTTAGCATGCACAAGTTTTAACTCACCAATGGCTGTGACATTGATTAAACTGTGATGGCGTTGTCTTCACTGATGTGGAATTAGATTTGATAATAGTGGCCTGATTTGCATCGGGAGCGACAGCCGAGCCTACATCCTTGTTTATCTCTGTGCTCGGGCCCCTCTGCTGCCACCACCCACAAAACAAAAAATCCATTATCGTGACAACTCTCCAAGGTGTTTGTAGATGCACTGACAGGTAAGTCATACTCACTCACCACATTTCTCTTGAAACCCAATCTCCAGCATGGCCTTGCTCACCCACTGAGGCAAATAGACACAGGGAAAGGCTCAGACCCTTGCTTTCTCTTGTTATACTTGCTACTTGTCTTCTCTCATTAATAGATTCTGTGCATGGTTTTATTATGCTGTGTCTCTGGTGACCTGTAAACAATGACACTAATGCAGGGCTAAACAGCCAGTAGCTTACGATTATAATATTACATAAAGTGCATATCTCAACAAGCTCATGCCAGTTCTAAGTGATGCTTGCACGCTGGTACTTTAATTTAATATCTGTGGTTATGGTTATTGATTGCTGCCTCTGTAGTATAATGTCTTACTTGTATTAGGGTTAAGATTAGACAAGCAAACCTCTTAAATGTAGTCCTATTTGTCTCCTATCTATTCGGTTGTCCACTGTTCAAAGACAGAGCTGTATTTTGCTGGTAAAATCTTAATACGAGTCTTTTCCTTTTTACACATCAGGAACATGCAAAATAATAAGTCTCAAAATAAGATCACTTGACATTTCTAACAAGTTATTTTAAAAATAAAATCTCACCTGGTTAGCTGGTTTGTTGTCTGGCACATAGATAAATGCAATTTGTTGAACAAATTCCTGGCTTCCTTTTCCCAATTCAATTCAATGCCTTTGTTTTAAACTACATTCTACCATGGACAGCTCCCCCTATTTTTTTTTTTTTTTTTCCTTTTTTTCTATTGTGAAATGTGGCACATATTTAGGCCTAATCACAGTAACCCATGCTTGCAGAGACAAATTTGTGTCAGGTTCTGCTTTGAAGCAACGATGCCATAGCCGCTTGTGTGTTACTAAATCCCATTCTCAGAGAGTGCTTTACCCCCCACGTGTGAGAGGCCCTTGGCACTGGGCGAGAACGCACACATGAGCTGGCACAAAGGCGCATGCACTTGCACAAACAGAATCTACATGCCTGATGCAATGTGCAGTCACTTGAGCAAACCGGCACATTTGGGTAAATGAAACCGTATTGCAAAGACTTCCTACGTATTAGTAAATCCTTGCTCACTCAGCTTCTCTTCATGGATGGTTTACAGCAACTCTTGGAGGCAAGGTTTCTATTTTAGATTGGTCACTGCAGGCATTTTCTTCCTAATGGATTTTATGTAAAAAGTCAGAGAAAGGAGAAGGTAAAGGTTGATGTTATGTTAAGTGTTACCTGAAGTTGGAAGTAAATTGTATTGGTGTATATCTTGAATCATTTCCCATTTCCTAACTTAATAAAACATACATGCTGTTTCACTTCAGCCTGCTATACTCTCTGCATAGTTTATATTGGTGACATTATAGAGAGCCAGGAGGTTATCGCTTTCAACTATATTGCCACTGGCTCATTGGTTTATTCCCTATTACATATGCTGCGCCTGGTGTAGACAGCCCATATGCAAAGCTATGCCCTAGGTCACTGAGCTGTCATATTTGCTCCACAAGTTTGCTCTCATTACCATGTCTTCCAGGCAATCTTGAAAACTCCCACGATACAAAACCTTTTTGCTTTGATATTTCCCAAGCACTATCCCACTTCCAGCATCACGTTACCTCCTTGTTGGCGGAGTGGAATTTGAATACATTGTGTCGTATTTGAGATCGCACACCAGGCAGATCAGTGTATCACAGAATTCCACTGCGATTTCCAACGATCAGCAGAGATGGAGCCAAGATGTGCTGCATGGGATGTCATTATCAAGTCATACCTCAGGGTTTAGCAGTTCACTGCAGAGGTTAACTGGTCTGGCTGCTCAGCAACAGTTGGCATGGCTACCATTTCCCAGGGTATTCCCTCTATAGCCCCTCACCCTGTTATTCGCCATTCATAGCACAGACAACACTGCTTTAGTCTGTATGGCACATGAATCTGTAGATGTCTGCTCTTATGAGGCAGCTCTATCTGTTTTCCCCACCAAATGCAAGGGCTCTTATGGACTGAAATAGGCCTAAAATAATATTACATTCTTTGAGCAATAATAATAATACACCATCCTATCTTTCTTTTATGACCATCCAATAAGTGAGTTGTTTCTGCATCTTGCGTCTGAATAGAGAATAAGCCGAAGAACAGTGCACAGAGCAGAGGCGCAGGCAGGGCTTTGCTTTTTGATGAATGTCTCCTTCTTTAGGCATTAGGTGTTCTATTTTTCACAGCAGGCCCTTCAGCCACGCTGGAGAGGCCTCACATACACAGCAGAGCCCTGGTCCTCAGAGATGGTGACTAATCCAGGCCTACTGTCTGCAGGCGAGAGTGGCCAGTGGCAGAGCAGCTGAAAGGTCACACCTGTCAGAGGTGTGGGTTCAAAAAGGCAGGCAAAGCCATGCTTATTAAAATAATTATTTTTCCTCCTCATTTCAGCCTCGCCTAAATCTGTCACTGCGGCTGGTTTTGCTATAGAATTAATTCACTCTCGATGTTGTAATTTGTAACCAATGCCTTCTTGACTATTTATGTTTCCTGGCATTTGCTGTGAGTTGATATAACACTAAAACCAAGGGGTTGCACTCATCAACTCTTGAGGATGCACAACTTTCATCCAATGACAAACTATGGCAAAGGGCTTTTGAGCTACAGTGATACTAATTGAATACTTTGTTTTGTGTTTTAGAAACCCTTTCCACTAGCCCAAATAGTTTTGTTTCTATGCTTACTATAACACCAACAATCTATACCATCTGATACAAAATAAAGTCAAACTTATCTTGTCAAGTGGATCCTAATTATATATATATAATGAATTTTGAATTTTAATTTGACAGTCAACGC